>WUQG02449846.1:0-13001 GCA_011317285.2 Androctonus mauritanicus | reverse complement strand
AAACAAAAATATATTGCTTTTTATATGGTTATTGTGAATTCTAAAATTTTTTGTGTGCTCTATTTCTTGTGGGAGAGAGAGGGGGCCTGGTAAGAAGAAAATGTCTAGGGTTCCAAAGTGGGTTAATCCGGTCCTGTATATCCGCAAGTATTTCATTACTTTTCTACTTCTGGAAAACTGAAATTTGCAATGTTATAGATAGGATCCTGAATTGGTTCGGAAAAATTCGGGAAATTCGAAATTTCATCTCGGGTAAAAAAAAGAGGAAAGCTGATCCAATATTTAGTTTGTGGATTAAAATCGTTAAGCATTTGAGTGTTTCATGCTGAGAAAAATATCCCTTCACATATTGGTTTAAAAAATTATACTCAAAAGGGGTCCTTTTGAATATGATTTAGTCTGATTTTGTTGTATTGTTTGCCGGATAGAGATTCTAGGGCTATAGATTATGAATCTGGTGGTAAATTTTTTGAATTCAAAATGACGAATTCAATAAGGCTATTCGAAATTCAACGGATTTTAATTTAATCCGATTTTATTTGTGTTATCGGCCGAATTGGCTATCTGGAAACACATTCTACACAGAGGACTTAGGCTCGAATTCAAGCCAATCCATAGTTCAGTCTGAATATGTCTATCGATTGTCATTCTGAATAATCTGTCTTTCTTTGATGTAAGTGATCTATGACAGGGCTTCAATTCTCCTTCTTAGTAATCAACAGATTGAGAAAGTGTCATTTGCTGACAGAAAATATAAAAAATCAGGCTGTCAATAAATCTTTGTGTCGCTTGAAGAGATATGGCTCATCTCTTATTGTCGGAGATAGGATTAAGCATTATAATAATAACCTGTTTTAGTAAGCTTTCTTCTTCCACGTTATTGGCCTGTTTCATTAATTCTCTTACATTATAAGTTTGTTTATCCAATTCTTCCATAACTACTGCTAGCTTTGTTTTTTCTTCCGTTAATTGTTCCCTTAAATTTCTGTTATTTTCTTCAAGTTCTATTAATTTCTCTTCTAGATTATTATTCGAATTATTTGGCATTTGTTCCTTTATTTCTTTATTTAATTCTTCTTCGTTCATAGCCAATTCCTACAATAACGAAATGGCGAAGAGTTGTTATATTTTCTTTAAAAGGAAAACAAAAAATTCAAATTTAAAATACCTTGTGGCTGAAAAGAATTTTGTTCTCCGTTTTCTCTTTTCCTAGCATTTCTTCACGTGAATCAAAATTGATTGTTTTTTCTAAATTAAAATAAATTTAAAAAAATATTTCTTCAAACAAGAATTGTAAATAAGTTTATTCACCATTTTCAGGATTTTTACTTTGGAACTTTTGTTTGCAGTAAATAGGTATCAGTTCTTTTTGCAAAAATTTTATCTCTTTTTTCATTTTTATTAAGTTTTCTTTTATATAAGATATTTTCTTTTGTAATATAATAAAAATAAAATAAAATTATAAAATATTGATAATAAACAAGCATAAATGAGTACAGATTGGTAAATATGCAATTTAAAAGCATTACTACTTCATAAAAAATTATTTCGTTCGTATCATTATTTTCATAATTAAAACTTTCTGGATTCTCTAAATCTTGCGGTAACTGTGATTTTTGAACTTCACTATAAATTTAAAGATAATTAATATTAATTATTAATTAAATAATAATTATTAATATAAGTAATTAATAACATTAGACAGTGAACAATTAATAAGTAAAAAATATCGAAGAACGAAAATTTAAAATTACTTTTTGAGATATGATGATTGAATTTGGTATAAAAAATTTTCATTTATCAATATATAATATTCTATAAATTCCCATAACTTATTTAATTTCTAAAAAGTAAAAAAATTATGATGAAAATTCGTTTATTTAAAACAGAATTTTGTTATTTTCTTGTCTGTTCGCTTAAATTCTTAACTTACATCAATCAAAACATCTTCACAGATATCTGTAGAAGAATTAATGGATAATTTTTCGATTTTCTTGTAAGAGAATGTTTTCAGCTTCTCTTTTTCCTTTATATTCAATGATTCAGTGCTTTCTGTCAACTGAATATGAAAATAATAATACTGTAATAAAAAGTACCAGCAAGTTGAATTACTTGTTAACTGAATTTTTTACCATTTTTAAACGTTAAAAGATTCTCTTTTAGTGATTAAAAAATCGTTATTTTAAACCGAGTTAGAACACAGAAAATTCATAACAATAAACAAAAATGAAATTATGAAATTATTAAGTTCATATACAGTATACAGTAATTATTATTAATGTTTCTCAAATACTATATATAGTATACTGAATTTATTCAGAGATTTAAACGTTTATTTTAATAAACTTTTAGATATTTTATAAAGTAAATTCTCTATTTAATTTGATTTAAATGCTATTTATTATTTTTACACAGTAATATATATACCGATTAATTCTTTACTATTAATAAATATTTCAGAACGAAAAGTTGTTTATCTTTTTTTATTTGGAAAGAAATTGATAGCCTTCGTATTTCTAGATGTCGATATATAATAATTCACTTTAAATTAAAACTATAATAAATTAATAATGAGTTTGAATTAACCAGATCGAATTACTTAAATGTAACGGAATCCATAAACATACTTGAATACAACGTTTCGAAAGTTTGGAGCACGATCCCTCAAGAGATGCTAGATAGGGTTGCCAGATGTTAGATTTTAACTCGAACAATTCGGGTTCAGGCCTTGTATTCGATGTTAGGTTTAAATAACTTTTATTGATATTTAAAAAACATTACGAATTACATGCGATATTTTTATAATCTTATATTGCACGTCAAACATGTTACATGTTTTGAATAGAGTTAATCTTTGCAGCATATACTGTATAAACTAATTCATCCAATAATATGCATAACCATCAGCAATGCCAATGTGGAAAGAACATTTGCTTTGATAAATGGACGGAAAATGGGATAAAATGAGTGAATTTAGTAAAACTCGAATTATGTATTAAAACGAATTATCGCATGATGTTTGAGGAGTTTTTTAAAATATTAGAAGTAAGGATAATGAAAAACTGCTGAAGACTGCCATATCCAATCATAAATACAAATTTTGAAGACAATGTATCATGTAATTCCAGCACACTGTTTCGTATTTTGTTTTGCTTTAATCTGTAATATAGAAAATTTATTAAAAAAAAATTGGTGTCATAAGTGTAATAAGTATTCATTTATATTTTATATTACCTATAGTTTGTAGATAAAAAATTAAATTATGATTTTAGAATTAAAGCTATTTTGTATTTGTGTTATGTATAATGTATATAAAATCCCATCAAAAACTTCTCATATGTAAAAAAAATAAGCCAAGTACAGTATTACCGAAACAGGATAGTTATGAAAATTTAGATGCGGTTATTTTGTTTGATGTTATCATATTATTTTCTTAAATCGTCAAACAAGTATTTGCATACAATTTAGTTGCAAATACTTGGTTCATGATTTAAGAAAATTATAAAATGCAATTTTAATTAAACTGTGATTTATATTTACAAAAGTTCTTTTATTTCTATTTTAAAATTAAACAAATTACTGTACAAAAAATATTGTTTTGCATTTTCCCTGTTATATCAGAAAATTTATACGCTGCATAAAGTTCGTATTGTATATGTAATGCATAAAAAATTACCACTTTAAGTATATAAACTTCAACTTTTGCAGAAGATAAAGGTTGTTGGAGATCTAGATACCAAGGCCATCTAGATCTGCAGATATCATGTCTTTGAAACTTTTTTTATGGAGATACATTAAAAACATAGTTTACCAATCCCAAATTCTCGACACTGACGAGCTGAAAAGTCGAATTACAGCGGTCATAGAAACTGTCGATTCTACAATGTTTCACAGAAAGTGGCTTGACATCTCTTACTGATTCTATGTGTTGCGTGTGACTAATATTGCACATATTGAAATGTTATAAGAATTGTCAAAAAACTTTCATATTTTCTTTATTGAATACAATAAACCGTAAGTGCACATCCTTCTTTGTTTCTTTTTAATCATTTTCTAAAAGTATAAAGATACCTTTCTGACACACTGTATTATTATAAGATTAGGTTAATTATTTATATAATATTTAATAATTTATGTTATATATATCTACAATTCCGGAAATTAATGAATAAATTTTGTACATTGAATATAAATCCGTATCAGAATTTTGAATAATATTTTATGACCATCTATGCACAGATTGATGAATCTAAGAATTTGGTATATATTTTATTGGGAATTCATTATCGTTTTTCCTATAGACAAAAAATTTGGAGCCCATGATGCTCGTTAAATGAAAATGGAGAGAAATTAGATTAAAGATTTATATAAAACAAAAGCTTCAAAGTGCTTTAGAAAATATACTTTATTTTTTCATTGAAAAGATATAATTATAATATGGGGACTTGGTTGATCTGATTGGCCGATAAATCGAACTTTAATCAGAATCTGACTCCAGATGCAATTTGACTCGTGATGTTCCAACACGAAAATAAATTAGCGCGGATAAGTAGCGCGGAAGTCGGGTCAATACTCAACATAAGAAAGAGAGACGGTTAACTTGATTACTATGATCTTTATTAATCGGCCGGATTGGCCGCGTGGAAACGCTTCGGAGGACCCGCGTTCGAGTCTCGAGTCCCACCCCTTGAAAATAGTTATCATGGGGTCCGGGCCCGGCCCGTCGATCCCCGTCGATTAATCAATGGCTGCTATTTTTCAAACCGTGTTTTTATATGGTTAGGAAGGCCAAACTTAATAAAAAAAACCTAGCAGGATATTCTGCGGGGTCATGGGAACAGAATGGAGGGAAATAAATTTTTTGCCCCAATGTTGAGTTCGCCCTTTGTATCCGCAACGCCTCATATAATATTTTCATTTTCTAATTGCAAATAATAAGTAAATAATAAATTTCCCATAATAAATGTTTTTCAATTGACATAATTATTAGTGCCATTTATGCTTATGAGAAAGGATTTGTTAATTTTGTTTATGTTTTATTTAAATAAAATAAAAACAAAAGTTTACAACTATAGGCTTTTTTAATTTAATAAATATTGATACACTGAAATTTGCCGACTTTTAATTCGTGTTTAAAATTTTCTGCTCTGAAAATTTTTGATTCGGTGGCAACGTTGACCACAGCTCTAGTGCACTTATAAAATCCATGATAATTTGTCATAAGCATTGGTCATAAGCTATTATAGCCATAAAAAATAATAAAGGAAAGTAGACCATTATGCACCAATATATGGGAGTCCATTGTATAGTGAAAAAATACAGAGAATGAATATTGGATAGCGGAGATATCCTGTATTCATTCTCATAACAGATTTATTTTTTAATCTGTCAGTTGAATTCGATACACTATCTTTAATATTGTTATCCATGCTTCCGAAGCATCCATAATTCTTGAATTTTATGAAAATTATAATTTAAAATCACTTACTAAATTAAATAAGACAGTCTTATTTACTTTATAGCAGCAACAGGTTATAATTGATTTTAATTTTATCCTATACCAAACAGAATTTTGAACAACTGTTTATCAATTCAATTGGTAATTTATATAAGTCACGCATTTGTTTTCGTTTTTAGAATATTGGTTTAGATAGAAAAAGAAATGAAATATAGACCGACTGTTCAGCTTCTGAAATGAAAGGTGAAATTTAAAAATAACAGAAAGATTTCCACATTTCAAAGAAAACAAGTCAAATATTTTTAGTGTAATAAAATGAATTTTTTCTTTTTATAATTCAGATATAATAAATTTAATATGTATAATATTTATTAACAATAAATCATACAATTCAAAATGGTCTTTCTTTTTAATATATTGTCTCCTTTTGGCAATTCGAGATAATTTTGGTCACATTCACTTTGCGCTATTGAAGTTATCGGTATAGCCAAACGATGATAAATCTAAGAACAGATTTATCTTTCTCTTCATTTATATCAGAGGGTTTTGTTCCATGGATCCCTTTGCCTGTTATGTGAAGGCCACCAACCCCTTCTCAGAATAATAATTTTAAAATTATAAAAGAAACCAGTTATATTAAAATACAGTTAACAAAAAAAAAAAACACGATGCATTAATATATTTTTCTTTCTTAGCACGTTGAATAATAATAAAACGCATTTCGTATATAGGAAACTTCAAGCAACTTGGATCGTTAATTTTGGGGGCCCTGGACTAACACTGTTCGGAAATCTACCTAATTAATTCAAATTAACCTAAAATGTCAATGAGAGCTACGCTAACAGTAAGTTAACACGCTTTAGAGGAGCAAGACTCTCACTCCTATTCCAACGTTACCATATTATTTGCATAATTTACAAATGACAAAGTACATTTTGATTTTACCGACTACCAACAGAGCCGTAGCCTATTTACTATCTACTGTCATTTAAAACATTGATATTTGATATTTTATTCAAATCCAATAGTGTTGCAAACCAACGATTTAAACTCTATCTGGGTACGGAAATATTTTATATAATTTATTTTTTTTTAATTGTTTTTTTTTATTTTTATTTTTTTAGCCGCGAAGGGGACCTTTTGACTGAACGAAACCCTGGGCTGCAGTTCATAAAGACCATATCTAAATCCGCTTTAAAGATACATGTTATTCATTAAAGACGTGTTAATGTGAAGACTGTTGTTGATCATAGATACAACTAATACTACTGTAATTTATTGCATACATTTATAAGAGAAGGAAATGCTAGATTTAATTATCAGTCAGTGAATATGAGATGATTTTTTTCTCATCCAAGTTCACGGATTCCCCGAAATCTTTCCACGGGCCCCCAAGGAGTCCGTGGACCCCTAGTTAAGAACTAATGATTTATATTCATTTTTATTTTGTTTAGTAAGCTCTATCCTATCTTTTCCATAAGTTATATATATATTTTGAGTTCTTATTTTGTTAAAAGTAAACTTTTTCTAATTTATTTAAAAAAGAACTTGTAGATAATACTAATTAAACAAAAAATATGTCAATAAAAAATTTAATTATACCTAACTAATTTTTTTCGACATCTAAAATGGGATATTTTTGTTATTGAAAAGCTTCTCAAACTTTTTATTTTCGTACGATCTTGTGGAGAGTTTAATATATAAATCGCAAAAATTAAACAAATAAACAGCAAAAAAACTAATTTATTGCCTTTATCCAGTGGCTTCCTAGCATTGGTGTCACCCGGTGCGATAATTCATGATGTCATCCCATTTCCCTCAATATTTTATAAACTGTTTGGTTGTTAGAAGACATTGACATTCTATACAAAACCAACAGTTTAATAATAAACTATAAAATTTTATAATATCACTCAAATGGTATTATTATAAATACGTGTTAATATTTTATATAATATTTTTTTACATTGCTCAAAATGCGAAATTTACATAGCACAATTTCAAACTATTACTCCACTAGTGTTAAGGCCGTCATACACTGAACGCGACGCGAACCGAAGATGACAGAAAAATTTGCATCCTTCGCTTCGCGTTGCACTGCACCGCAGCCTGTCTACATTGCAGTCGAGTTATTTCCCATGTTTCATGGATTTTCCGGTAGAGGACGTTTGCGGAGTGTGGTCGATTTGTTAATAGAAAGAAGAAATCGCATATTTTCGGTATTCTTTTAATCTCATGTCATATAAACATGGTGTTTTTTGCACTTCTAACACAAATTTGATATCAGAATCTCAACTACACGGTTGAACTTCCGCCATTTTCCAAGTATACAAAACACTCGTTTTTATTGGTTGATTGCTTGCTTCGCATCTTGCCCCATCGTATTGTTCGCGCATGCTGATTGATCAAAGTTGAATATTTTCATCTCCTTTCGCGCGGCAACGCGCGTTGACTCGAATAGCCGCACGGGAAAAGCTAGTCCTGGGGTCCTCAAACTACGGCCCGCCGAGGACATTTATCTGGCCCGCCGGATGTTTTTGCCGCAGCTGCCTGTCCTGCTTAGCAGCCGACTCTCCCGGGCCCGTATGAGCATGAGTGGAATATGCGCCCCGCACTCCGACTCCCCTCCTTCTCTCTGTCTCTCGACTCCTCCTCTCAGTCTCGGGTGTGATCGGACGAGTCACACCCGAGACTGAGAGGAGGAGTGACTCGTCCGATCACACCCGAGACTGAGAGGAGCATATTTATTCCAAAATTCAACATTAACTTGCGGAATTATTTATGGAACATCTCGCAGTCTATAAATATTTAAATAAATAAAAGTGCCTATCCCTGGGACGATGATTGTCAAACTTATGAAATAATATATTGTATTTGTGATCATTGGAGCTGTTTTCTGCCTGGGTGCAAGTAATATATGTTTGTCCGACATTCCTATTGAAAAGAAACAAATAGCGATCTACTCCTCACTTTGAAAATTATAAAAAATAAGTAAACTTAAAAAAGTATATTGTTAATAGGAAATAAATTGTTCAGCAATCGCCCATAATTGTTTCTCTTTTTCTTCATTTTGCCCGAATCAATTGTAGAGTTTAAAATTAAAGTCCCAATCGTGGCATTATTGCTGTTTTTCTCCACACAATTTCATGCTCAGTACTACACTTCATAAAATCCTCACTGGCCGGGGAATAAATAAAATCAAATAGATGTCAGTGTCTTCAATATTATAAACCCAACTGTAACAATATTGGAAAATAACAGAAGCAATTAGCTAATATCTAAGTTTGCATTCTTAATAATAATTCTCTCCATGTTGTTGAATCAGCAGCACACTATTGTAAAGTCTTCCATTTATCAAAAAAATTTAATTTGATTAGCTATCAGTAAGGATCTTGGATCATTAACAGATCCGTGTTGAGTTTTAAAATTGCTTCTTTGTGCATTGAAAGAAATAAAGCTAAAGCTTTTCTGTATTAGTATTATCTTAATTATTGTTATAAGTGTTGTTCCTGTTATATATCAATGCACCAAAAACAACTAAAAAACACTTCAGGGAAAAACCCCCGAATGTTTGCATAGACGAAGGCAAGATAAGTTGAATTTTGAGTCTCTCTATTATTTCACAACTCCTTAAGAAGTCATTAAGCAACGAAGTCATTTTGGAGTCGTTCAGCAGCTTTTTTCTGTTCTAATACAGTTGATGGAACTTATATGAACAATTGTTTATCACAGTTTTTAAAATAATGGCATCAGAGCAGTAGCTGCACTTCTTGAGCTGGTCATAATTAGCTTCCTTAATCACAGCAACAATAACATCGTATTAGTGGTGTATAATCATATACTTTTCATCATTGGTGTATAATCATGTACTTTTATTTTATACCAATCAATAACTCATGTTAGTCTTTATAATAAAGCATTGTGATGATTCGCAGTCATATCAATAATTAAGTTCCTCTAATTCGCTACTGTTTTCGCAGATGAATTGAATTGTATATTGCAGTGTTACATTTTAGGATTTCCAGATCAAATTCTTTGTCCAATTCCTCCTTTTGATTCTACGGCTTCTCTACACCATTATTATTTACAGTTTTGAGTAGACTTGTGAAAATCAGCTTTGGTTGAACATTCTCTGGGATTTCTAATGTCACTTTATTTTTGTGACATTTTTATAGTTTCTTTCATTCGCTAAATTTGATTTTTATTAGCGACTATTATACAATACTTTCTTAATGTTATAAGTTGAATTTAACTGAATTCTTTAATCGATATATAAGATTTTGTGCTGCAGAATATCAAGAAACATGAAAATATATCATTCAAGAAATTTAGAGAAAAATTATTAAAAGTTATTAGAAATATTGAATGCGTTTAGGTCTGTGGTATTCCAAGATACTTCAATATTGGAGCAATTCTTTACTTTCTTCTCTTCAGCTAGCGATATCAATGCAGAAAATATTGATTCCATTGCTGCAGCTATCTGAAATTTTAAATCTATTTCAGCTTTTTTACAAGTTAATAATTTTTCATAAAAAATTGACTTACTCTTATAACAAAATTCTTCCTAATATGAAAAAATCCGCCTACTGATAAACCGATGGGAGTTTTACCAAATCTTTTCATAAAATCCAAGAGCTAGGAAAAAATATAACAGTAAATATAAAAACTTATAAGTTAGACAATAATTTATGAAAATTTTTACTGAAATAGAAGAGTTCTCGACTTACGAAGCTACTTAAGCACCAAGCCTGAATTAAAATTTATCTGAAGGTTTTATATTAGATATAAAACCTTCAGATAAATTTTATAAATATATATCATGGGAATATTAGACACGTCCTTAATACATAGTATGCATTTAAGAAGAAGGATCAGTTTACCGTGATGGCTAATACATCCAGGAAGTTCGGTAAATTTGGTTCGAAGTCGAAAGCTGGTTACGAAACTTATGCACTTATTTCATAAATACATTTTATTAAGAAATTATACATTATCTTAACACACCTAATGAACAGAAAACTAAAAGAACAAAGATGAACGCTTTCCATATATCAAATGATTGGGTCCAAAACTGAAATCCATTGAATTGAATCCATTCAATGTCGCTACCCAATCCTCAAAAACAAATGACTATTAAAAAGTGTTCCAGGTTACAGATTTTAAAAGATCATGCTATTCAGTGCTATGCAAGATATAAAATTTTTATAAGTTACAGTGGAGACAAAAATCTGGAAGAAATGGAAGAGTTACAAAATAAATTTATTTATATCTATTTGGAAAAGTGAGAATAATCTACATCAAATGAAGTCTCTATTACCAGATTACGACTTAACTTTTTAATCTTTTTCTTCATTTTTAATATTTGCACTTGTGAATCAACATTTGGTTTGTTAGAAGCTTCATCAAAACCAGTCAATGAATCTGTCATTTGTGGATAAATTGTGTTGCTATCAGATAATTGCAAACATTTGGATTCAGATTTTTATCATGTGAAATCTGACTTGAAAGTTTTCTCTTTCTAGAAGATATTCTTTGTTTTAATTTAGTAGTTAAATATTTTGGCAAATTTGGAAAAACGTGTGATAATGAATTTGGTTTCAAATGCCAGTTTTGCCTTTAATCATAAATTTATCTGATTTTGTTATAAGTTCTTCAGAGAAATGAATATCATAGATGACAGACTTTTTTGTAAGTTCCCTGTCTTTCCTAGGAATTGCCTTCCTCCATTTCATTAATGTTTTATTGTCTTTAGGTTTAAAAAACCTCCTTGCTTCCTTAGAATTTCTGTATCCTGATCTGCACCCTGGCACAAAACAGCACGGCATTTTTAAACACAGTCACAATGCTTACTAAACAAATACTACTTTTTGTTACATTGGATATAGGCAAACAATAATTTATTGAAAAAAAGGTTCTATAAAGAAACTTTTCAAGACTAATTAAATGTTGTCTATTATTGATTAAAATTAATTGGTAATCTGGATATAATGGACCTAACTGACTCTTAACTAATCAAAATTCACATCTAAAAATTATTTTTATTACAATAATGTTGATATGGAAAAAATGAGCAAAATCAGTTTATACAATAATAATGGATGACCATTAAATAGAGTGAAATACAATTGCAAGGAATGTGCAAACAGTTATTATTAGTATACTACTTAACATAGTTTATATAGGGCCTACTACTTAAACTATAATACTACTAAATCTAGTTCACGAGAACTACAAAAAAAATTCACACATCACCATTCACATTTCTGGCGATTGTATTTTATTAAATGTCACTTTATTCACAGTACTATAATTATTTATAAAATAACTGGCTTAGCAAATATGAAGCAAGTGTACAAAAGTAAAATTGGCAATGTAAACACATACAAGCATTGCGAAAACTGAATCCAAAAACAATCGCCACATCACAAAACTGGCAAGTGCATTCTGTGACTGCATTAGTTACAGGTTATCCGGAGCAAAGTGATCACACTTTCACTTTCTATTTGCTATGATATCACTTTAAATAAGTTGTTTTAATCCGATTAAATCGACATTTTTACAAAACATTAAGAACGTATACGATATTCTGTTGCAACTATTTGAATACATGTTTAAAAAATGTTCACAGCAAAAGGATTGCGAACTTGTTTTAGTGTGCACTGGGTTGAAATTTTTAGTTTTATAAGCATAATTAAGAAGAAACCTCTACATTCCACATTCGATGCAAATCTGTAGATGAAATATTTTTAGAGGAGTTTACATAGAAAAAATTATTCTTTTCTAAATCTTTCATCTTAGCTGAAATTGACCGAAATATTTAGTTAATTTCATGAATTACAGTAGACCGATATTATTTTGGTGAAAAACGGTTTATTAGTATTGTCTCTAGAGATGTTTACGACATTTCCACATCCTCTTTATTTCGACCAATTGTGAAATTTTCAGGAAGCCTCAAATAATCCATAAAATAACCATTTATCATATATCAGTAAAGCCAGTTCTACGATGTTTCAAGACAAATATTTGAAGGAAAAAACAGAAAAGAAGTTTCTCTGCCGATTATTATTATTTTTAAACTTCCTATCTCAACATTGATATCTCACTTGTCAGTATCTTGCTGAATACTTTTCTCAAATATAATTGTCAGATTAATAAACATTAATATATAATATAACATATATTACAGAGAAATGAATTTTGTCCGAAATTATTCTCAAATAAAAGATAATTATTGACTATTGTACTTGATTTAGATTTATATTTATATATTTCAAGTGGAATTAACTAATTTTGCTATAAACACTAATATGTATTAGGATAGTTTAGATTTACTTATGCCGCCATATCGCTCAAGTCTCTTTTTCATAAGATTTCTTAAGAAAGATTTCTTAATTTCTTTTGTGATATATCCTATCACAAAAGAAGATGCTGCCCATGTACCGCCGACTGGACTATCAAGCAATAAGAAGAAGAAGAAGAATCTGACAGAAGGGCTGTGTATATATCTTGGTGTATATATCACAGCGCTCATAACGTACTGGAA
>WUQG02449845.1:13821-34959 GCA_011317285.2 Androctonus mauritanicus | reverse complement strand
AACTTTCCAGTTTTCATTTTTTTTCAAATAGCACTTGTTTCGAGATATCTGTACAATGTGTTACAAAGCCCAAGGGAAGGGTTTAAACCCGGAAACCCCCCTTGCGTATGCCACTGAAGTGAAATAATGGAATTGTTAAATATTCAATAACAAAAAAATACATTATATCTACATCTATGTAAAAAGGTGGGCAATACTTGAAGAAAAAACATACATGCTGCTAATGGTACCAAATATCAATCTCTACATACTATACCAGCTTCCTCTATAGTCATTCTTTTCTTCATGCACTTCTTATACAGACTCTGAAATTTATATATTCTTAGATAATCATGCACTTGTTCTCTATTCTTTGCTTGGCCTTCCTCTCTCACATACTTCAAAGTCATAAATATATGCTGGCTGTACCTTCCATACAGCCAGCATATATTTGCTTTAATTACTTTTCACTCATTTGTTTCAGATGTCCAAACCATCTCAAAGTTAGCTTACATACAACATCTATCACACTCCTTTTTACTCCACACTGTTTTTGTATGTCATTTAAGGGCAATCATATTGCATCACTCCAATTACACTTCTCAAGTATCTCATATCCATTATACTCAAATGCTTTCTGCACCTTTCACCTCATAGCAAAGTCTCATTTCCATACATCAGTCTTGGATTTGATTTGATTTGTTAGAGATTAATGGCACAAGTGCTTCATGACTTAATCTACACAAGACAATGGATTAAAATATAGTAAATGTAAAGATTAAAAAAATAAATAGAAATAAGTAAACAAATAAATTATAATTCAAATAAAAGATAAAGGCAACATCAATGTAAAATGCACATTTAAACTAACAAAGATATATCTATAACAAACTGTCAAAAACAGATGTATAAAGTGGCATAAACTGCCTTATATATTAAAAAGTAAGTAAAAATATAGTAAAATAAATACTAAGTATGATGTAAAACATAAATATCCAATAAAAAGGCAAAAAGACCAGAAGAGTTAACAACATTGGCAATAAGATCTTTAGGATTAAAAAATTGGTTAAAATGCCATAAATGCTCAGCAGAAAAATAAGGACATTCTAATAAAATGTGTTTAATAGTGAGACCCAATGACAATGGTCACAAACTAGTTGGTCTTCACCCATTAAAATATAACTATAAGTGAGCTGGCTGTGCCTAATATGAAGTCATGCAAGGATGATTTTCTCTCTCTTGATAGTGCGATGGCTAGAGTCCCACTGCTCAATAAAAGATGTGATCTTATGAAGATTATTATTAATTTGTTTATCTCATATATTCTACCATAAGAGCAATAAGTACTGCTTAATAATGAGCTTTAAATTCTTAAAAAGGGACTGATAAGGAATGAGAGTTATTTGGGGTGGTCAACTTGTAATGTCAGCCAGTTCATTCCCTTTAATTCCTACATTCCCAGAACCTAACAAATTTAATAGCAAAAGCTTTTTAACAGTTGGAACAAGCAGGTTTGGGGAGAACTTCCATGAAGTGCTCCCCAAACCTGCTATGAAGAGATAAGTGCTTGCACTGTACTCAGTGAGTCAGAATATATTATGATGTGATAGTAGTCTTTTGTCCTAATATGTTTCAGTGCCAGATGGATAGTATGCATTTCTGCAGTGAACACAAATGCTAATGGGGATATCTACTCAGACAGGATCAGTATTGGGACTAGTACACACACTTATATACAGGATGCTCCAAAAAAGTCTGGAAAAATTTAAATCATAGATGCTACTCATCAAAGCAAAACAAAAAGACAAACATGGATCCAGAAATGTTTCTTTTTTAAAATAACTCAAAGTGTAAAAGCATATAATTTAATAGCCTTAGTCTTATGATAGCTGTAATAAATTATAGTTTGCAATCAACTATAACAAAACAAATGTACAAAAAATCATAATACTGTGCAACCTACTATGATAATTGAAGAATAGCTGGAAATAATCAATGGATTTGCTTTCTTTTGCAGGTTTATATCTATGCTTTTATACCAAGTTATAAAAAAATCCATATAAATACAGATTTCTAGATCCACAGACTTTTAACTTTGTTTTGATGAGTAGCAACTAATTTAAATTTGGCCAGACCTCTCAGGAACACACTATATAGTCATCCTAGTATTCTTTGACAGAATTAATTTTATATTGATTTTTCAACTTTCCACTTAATAATATAAAATTAATTCATAGTTACATCTAAACTTACACACTAGTGGTCACAAACTCAAATTGCATGTGGGCCAAATGCACAATTCAAAAGAAAATGAAGGACTGAATATTTTTAAACAAAATTACAATGAAAGAAAAATATTTTACTGATATAATAGTTACTGATAGCACAGCACAGTTTGAATACAGTTCGCTTTAAAACTTTACACTCTTATTTTATTAATGTTAAATTATAATAACTTTCCAACTGTAATATGTATTTAAACAAATAGCTAAAACATCTTCACAGGCCATATAAATTGCTTTGTGGGCTGCCAGTTTGAAACCATTGCTATATACAATACAAAAGACTGATTCTTGTTCCTCAACTGCCTCATTTCTCCATGAGTGACTATGGATCAATAAATAATTTGATCAATCAGTCTAATTTCTCTCTCTTGAGAAGAATCCTGTTCCTTTATTTTGTTTTGCTATGCTCTTGCAGATTCTCTGTGATGTCATCAACTACACTTCTTAAAAATTAAAAGAATTTATTTCATATAGCTTGATATCCATACTTTGCTACCAGATTTAACTACTTTAAATACATTTTGACTCCAATAAATTTACCTTTGATTGCAATGAACAATTTAAATTTAAGAAAGGATTATTTTTTACTATTTAGTGCATTTTGTCTCTTCTCATTCTTTTTTAAAATTAGTTTTATTTTTTTCTTAGCTTCATTATTTCATTTTTATAAAGATATGGATAAGCCTATAAAAACTATTAGGAACCACTTGAAAAAATTCTCTGGTCAAATAAAAATATCCCTTTTATCTCTTTAAAGGTGAAATTCTTAAAAAACTGTTAAAATATTTTCTAAAGATTCTAAAAAGATATGATATATTTTTTTTGACATGTATGTAATTCAATAAACATAGGAAATACGAAGGGTTCTGTAATTCACTCTAAATCTAGATTTTACCCTTTTAGGAATTGATTAGGGCAAAATCTTGAATTATGTTTTTAAGCATTTATTTGGATAACCTTTTTAAGCAAAAACTAAGTCACAATATCATCAGACCTAAGAGATATTGAGGAATCTATGAAAACACATTTTATCTCTTTTCACCTTTTAGGGGTTGGATTTCTTAAAATCCTCCATAGTGTATGCTTATGTCATGGAAGGAATATATTCTTGGAATTTCATGTTTCTAGATTCAGAGGTATGAGCTGGGCATTAATGAGCCAGTCAGTCAGAATATTTGTTTTTATAAATATCTATATATATATATATGTATGTATATTATTATTTAGTTACTTACTTTTCAATTAAGACTGACTGAAAATATTAAGTGGATTCTGTTTTTATTTTATATATATCCAAAAACAAAATCTATTTAATATTGCCAAAACATTGTCATTTTTGCATTAATTTTAAAATAAGAATGATTTATATTAAAAATTTTTAAAATAATCTTTAACATTAAATTTAAAAGTAAATTCTTTAACAGTATTTCTTTTAATTCTATACCATATACTATATAAATAATTTGTTTAAGAATTTTATATATAAACTGAAGAATGATGTTATACAAAAATAATATTTAAATATATATGCAGAACATGCATAAATTAATATCTGTGCATTATATCACTGTAAAAATATTTTTCAATTTATGTAAGTGAATCATCCAGCAAAATCTTACATAAATCAAAACATAACATATACATGTTGGAGCATATCCTATATAGTCCTAAAATAGTACCCTACACTATGTTGCAAAGACATAACATTAAAAATAGTTATATTAAAAAATAAGCACATAAATTATGTGATAAACAGTCAATTATTATCTAAGAGGCTGGATTCAATTCTGAAAAACTAGAGGTGTGGGACTTAGGATGTTCATGTTCAGGTCCAACTTGTTAACAAATTAATCTAATAAGTGCATAAAACTCATATGATAAATGATGAAATTAGGAGAAAAATGCTTGTATCTCTGAATTATAACTATCTGCTATGATCAGTATATTTTGTTTTTAGTCAGAGAGATCCATGTACATTAATCTATGTAAATCAGGAATTGTCTGTACTTCATCTCATTAAAGAATATAATAATTAGTGAGAAGAAATGTTATGCATACAGAAAATCTCATAAATTTCTCCAATAAATCCAACTTCAAGATTATAAGATTACTGAGTGAATACAAATAAAACCACAATTCCTATAACCTTGGGATTGCTATGTATAATTCCTATGTATTTCTGATAGATTTTTATGAAATTTTCTATAGAAATTTCTTAGTCAAATTTCTGTTTAATTTCAAATGTTATATAAAATGATATATGAGTAAATCTAAAAAACAAATCATCATCATTAATATTTCTTATATTTATTTTTAATGACTTCAAATTAACTAATTAAATGAATATTAAATTTCAAAATACAAAATTTTTTTAACAATGATTTAAGATATAAAAATTAAATTTTTTCATTTACCAAAATATTCAAGTTATTTTCATATATTTACAATTATTTTGAGTTACATTAAATTTATTCAATGATATTCTTGCTTTTGTAAATTTATGAAATATATAAATCATAAAAGTTAAACAGATAATTTTGAATTAAACAAGATATTTTTGGAATTTAATATAAGTAACCAGGACTGAATAGAAGTGTGACAAGTGTGACTGTCTCAATCCTAAAAATTTTCAAAGTGATATTGTTAATGACATTCTATCATTATCATTTTTAAAACAGTTAACATAGTTAATATTATGTTATGATATTACATTAAAAAAAATAAAATTTTAAAATACACCTATTCCCTGACATACATAATATGAGACATATATAAATTCGACCTTACATAAAATATTTTCCATAATTTTTTTTAATTTTTTCATATACTGTATATAGCATAAATAGGTATTGTATTTATAGGTAACAAGTTTGAACGTATTAGTTTACGTTATTAAAATTTCATATTATTTGATTTATATTTTTTTGTATTGTTAATCTTAGGTATCATACTACTAGTATGATATTTTTCCCATGCAATATTGTCTCATTTTTAGTCAGGATACAGTATGATGCCATAATATTGTAGTCATCTAGCCTTGGGAGTTTTTAATCCAGAATTTTTGTTAAAAAATTATTTTTCTGATTTAGATATAATTCAATTTGCATAAAGTTCCAAAAAAAACAACCTTTAGGTAAGACAGGGAGTGACTAATAAATGTTTAATTTTCATAACTATTTTTAAACTTTATATTAATTTTTAAAATTCATAATTAAATTTACCTGATGACATAAAATATGGAACCCTAAATCTTCCAGATAAAACTTTCTCTCTAAGAGCTGGTAAATTACTACCATCAAAAGGTAAAGCTCCACATACTAAAACATATAATACTACTCCTAGACTCTGAAATAATTTATTATAAAGTTTTAATTAAAAGAATTTTATAAATTAAAGATTAAACATTATCAATATTCAGAAGCTCATCAAAACAAAACTATATTATGATAAAGTACATACCCATACATCAATTTCTGGTCCCACATATTTCTTTCCTTCAAACACTTCAGGAGCAGCATAAGGAGGACTCCCACACCATGTAGCAAGTTGTTGAGTTACAGAATAAAAATTGCTAAAACCAAAATCTAAAACAAAAAATTTAAAATAACTTTTAACATATATTTATTTTTTAAATGTATGGTATATTTATTTCTCACAAGAATATATGTTTTATTCTTACCTGCTATTTTAACATTCATATTTAAATCCAACAATAGGTTTTCTGCCTATATAATAATAATGATTTTGTAAATAAAGTCATTTTATTTTTTAATATAATACAAATCTATCATAATATTTAATTATTAAAAAGATATGTAAAATCATAATAAAATCTACTTATATCAAATTTAATTGATCTAATTTATTCCTTTTACATGATAAAATACATTCCATTACAAACTAAAGTAACATATTTAGGTATGGGGTCATGTTTCTTTTTCGTTTTCCAGATTTCCTTTTCTGGTCACGTGTGCAGATGGGCAAATCATGGCACATAGTGTAAACATCGCAGGAGTTGCTGTTATATAAACAAAACCGAAAACTATTTGCTGATTCAGCTTTTCGTCTACGAGGATAAGTATTTCCTCTGCTCTCATAAAGTTACTAAACAGAATATTTTTCACAAAATTTTATACAAATATTACGTCATTTGAAATAAATTGCAAATAATGTCATGTTTTCCGAAAAAAATAAACTATAAAAAGTTCTGTCACATAGCGAATATCTTATGTTAACTGACTTTTTTTAGTTTTGGAATACGTATAAGAGCGTTGGCCGAATATTCTCAGCAGACCAACATAAAAACCGATTTCGTGAATGGTGTTTTACTCAGTCACTTGTACGGCGTCATTGTGACGTCAATCAGTAACTGCCAGATTTAGGATGAGCCAACGGGGAGTAAAGCAGTTAAAATTCTGGCAAAACTTTCGGGCTTGACATTTCATAATAAATAATAATAATAATAAAAAAAGACATCCTTCAACATTTCAGACTATTTATGAATATTAAAAGATTTTTTTAATGTTATCTTCGCCATATTTAGAAATGGTTATCTCGATCGAGATCAATTTCAATGCCAGATATTTGAATACGTTCTAGATAATTCAAGGTGATCTCGAGTTTTATTTTAAATTACCTTTAAATCCCTGTGAACAATCCTCCGATTGTGACAATATTGCACAGCTGATAAAATCTGCCAAAACCTTTGTCGTGCTTTTGTTTCTGTCATCCGCCCATGAGTGGCGATATAATCTGTAAATATAATGATAATATATATATTTTTATAAACGCATGATTAAAACAAAAAAAAAATAAAAAATCTTTATTGTGCACAATTTATAAATGCTCTTAAGTATTTTTTCATGTAATACAAAATCAATCCGAGAACCATTAGATTCGTCGAACCGTGAAACGATTCCTAAGTAGTCGAGCAGGTGCTCACAATAATGACGTCTCGGTTGTCTAGGCAACGGATTCTCCAATCATAATCTGCCATCAAAATTTTGAACTTTTATCCGTAAAACGCGTAAAACGGTGATGTATATAAAACTAAAGAACACACAAATAAATGTTATTTTATTTATTTTTAATCAGATATTTCACTAAAAGAAATAAGTAGTTTCTAGCTAATCTATAATTATAATGATTAATAAGAGGTGTTGCGTTTTGGAACTGCACGTTGCAATAATACGACCTACTTTACGCTCAATATGACGTCTTGAGAGAATAGTTATTAAGTAAATCATCAGTAAATTATGTCGAGTTAATCTCAATTGAACGACTTTATATAATTTTTTCTTTAATTTCCTGAAAGGTTATGAAAATTAGATTACAAAATTTTTCACGATCCGGAAAAGTTTTAACGCTCATGTTTTACACGGAAATTTTTTGCTTTTCATCAGCAATTACACTGTATAAATAATTATTTGTGATCTTGTGATCTTACAATATAAAATTTGTAAAACAATATATAGGATACCAAGAACTAAATAGTTTGTTTACCTTAAACAAAAATATTCAAAGTTTCTCTGGAATAATGCAAAATAATAGACTCAAAACCAGTCTCATGTTCTTGCATCATTCCAAAACATCTGTCGAGTACTCGATATTACGGACTTTTGTAATACTGTAACAATTATATTTCCAAATATATTGTGAATGAAAACGGAATGTTTCATCTCATTTATTCGGATTTTGCAACATTGTAAACTATTTATGGAAACCCGCGATTCTGATTCGGTTTGTAAACAAAATATTTGCATAAAAACATCAACTCGAAACTTTGATATAAAATTAGAAAAAAGATTTCCATGATAAATAAATAATGATTCAAACACGAAACCATGCGATCAACAGCGATAGATTTTTGCTCACGCAAATTTCCTTTGTAAATAACAAAAATAAGAATTCAAAATATATTTTCAATAAAAATTTATTTATTTATTTATTTTTAAAATGTTAAATGTCTGCATTAAATAAAGCTATCGACGATCTCTCCAAGCTAATAAGAATAAAGATATTAAATTATAAACTCACCGAAAATTTCTCCTCCACTAGCATATTCCGATACAAGATAAATCATATTCTTGGTTTCCATTACCTATAGACAAAGGGTAAAGTTAGGTGCGCAGATGTAAATTTTAAAACAGATGTTTACATCAATTATGTAAATCTCGTTCTTTTAAAAAAGCAACATGCTCGTTCAAATCAAATGGATTATAAATTTGATATACGCTCTAACTTTTTACACAAAAAAAAAACAAACGATTTTCGTTATAAATATTTTTATATACAGTATTGTATTTATGAAAAATTATGTTTACACCTATGCTATAATTCTAAACTCTGCAGTAGACTGATTTAGTTCTATATATTATATATACAATAATATGAACAAACTGTTTAATATTTATTTAAAACTTAGTTTTAAAAATGATATTACAGTTATTTCTATTTTTATGAGATAAAAAATTAAAAAAAAAATTATATCAAAAAAAATATATTTCTGTAGTTATGGAAACGTATTTTATGAATAGTCAACTGAGTTCAACGTTCTTTAATAAGAACTAGTGCGCCCTATACTTTACCATTGCGTTATTATAGGCTGCTATTTATGATGTAGAAAATGACAGAAAAATCTGCTATACATATTAAAAAAATAATAATAAAACTAAAACTTCGAATTTTATTTTTTTCCTCTTAAAATTTGCGTTTATTGTATTATAGATACTCTACTAGTCTTTTATTTAAACTTAATTTTAAGCAATTCTCATTTTTTAAATTAAAAACAATAAAACATAATAAATATTTATTATATATATATATATATAAAATTCTATATCTAAAATAAAAGAATTAAAGAAAGTTTTATTTAAGTTATAAGATCCTATTCAATATTTATTCCCATTTACTTCTAATCGCAGATATATTAAACATTAATGGAAAGTTTATAGATTAATCTTTCTTTAATCTATACAAGTGGATACTTCTATCTTTCAAAATATGGCATAACTTCAAATTAAATTTATGTATAATTTAATCAGTTTACATCAAAATATTTTCTCAAACGGATAATTTTTATTTAATTTATTCCTTATTTTCGATACACACGTAAATATTGTCCTTAAAAGTCTTTTTTTTTTCTTTTTTAAATTAAAAATTTAATAAAATTTGCATAATTAAAATGGAAAATTGTTCATTCAGTCACGATAAAATATCATCATCTCTCTTTGACAATGTCAACAGTTCCATTGACGTCAACTAATTTCCATTTCTGAAGTCTTCAAATAACAAGACAATATTAATTGAATTGGTCAGCGGTTTTTAACGATATCGAAAGAATCGCATTTTGTCCATTTAGTGACGTCACCAAAATCGTGGTAAACGGGGAAGTGAATAAGTGGGTGGAACTGTCTACGGTACCGACCCGTCAGAAATCTAGATCGATGACAAAAGAAACCTTCAATCAATGGATCGTCGTACCGAATGACCGGTCTTGTTATGACGTCATTGCTGGTTGTCATGGTAACATATCGGCCCACGTTAGTTTCCGGTAGTTACAGAACAGTCCTTTTTAAAACACGACCGAATAAATAGCACTCCTGAGTCTCAACTTTTTACCGAGAAATAAATCATTTTAATTATCGTATTTAATGTAAGAATTCACTTAAGCAATCTGTAGGAGTTAGTTTTTATGCCAAGTTTGCCTTGACCTTATCAGTAAACCGGTCAGTCTGAGATATAGAGATATCAGATGACAACCAGATAAATTCCGATAATAAAACACAATACCATTCGTTTTTTATTTTTATTTATTTATTTCAAGAATTTTTATTAATAAAAAATATATATATATAAAATAGTTAAAAACATACCTGATATAATTTAATGATATGAGGATGACTGAGTAACTTCATTATCTGTATTTCTCTGTACACTTTAACTAAATTTGCCCTATCTAGTTGAGTTTTGTCGATGATTTTGATTGCAACCTGAAAAAATGACGCAATGTGAATTTTTTCAAATAATAAAAAAAGTAAATAAATTGCACTTTCGTTCTGGAAAAGATTTAGAATTGCATAACTTTAAAAAAGTCTACAGGTGCTTTCGGAATCTGCCAAAATTTACCTCGCGTGACGGTGCCTAATTTGACTCACGTGACGCGAATTAATGACGCATTGTTCTTGATGACGTTAAATGTCTAAAAGTATCGTGCATACATTAATTGATGAGAATTTTTTGGTCTATAAATGTAAAGATATATCTAATTATTTTTCCAAATCTAAATAGCGAAGAAACAGACGTCATTAGATGACAATTTTCGACGAACATAGAGCCAGGTTTGACATTAAAAATAAATAAAATAAAATAAAATTATAATTCATTTGGACCATTTGCAAAACTGACTTAATATTAATTCATTTTTTTTTTAATTTAAAGAGCTAACCAACTTTCAAATATTTTTTTAAGTAACATTATTCATTATTTAGTCACCAGTTAAAATTTCAAATTTTTAATAAACTGCAAATCTGTTTCTAAAATATTAAAAATATTCCTTATTAAGTTATTTAACAAAGAATTGTATGTTTTTTAACATTTTTAAAAAGTTGAAAAATGACGAAGAAATTTTAATTTTTTATTTTTAACAATATTTTATAAAAATTAATTTAAAAAAAAAAATTATTATGGTGAAAATCGCATCGAAGAATTAAATAGACAGATCCTAAATTTTTGCCCGAGTGGCGATTTCAACAATACATTTTTCGGAATATAATCGAGATGACAATGTAACAATTCATAAGATAAACAGACACAAAACAATTGTACCGATTTTGAAATTAGCGAACGCAACAATTGTTACGTTACTCCAAATCCTGCGTAAAGCTACGATTGTTACCAGTAAAGACTGGCAATGATCCAAAAGTCGTCTTTTCTTTTCCCCTTTATCCTTAATTGGACTGCTGTCAAGCCGCTGACGTCATACTTACGTCATGTAATGTCGCGGTGTTCGAGTTGTTCGGGGTTTGGGAATAACTTCCAATTTCCCCCCCCCTTCCTTTTTTCCTTCTTGGTAGCGTGCCGCTCTTGATGTTTATCGGACTAGATTAACGAATCGCGACAATAAATGAATATTATATCATTTCATTCGAGTGACATTTCTCATGAGAACTGGTAGTATCAATGGCCACAACAGCGGGATATGCCACCCACCTTTTCTATATGTGTGACATAAGCGAATGAACTATAAATGTTCGTTGAGGATGACGAATATAGAGAAAAATATAACTTTTTAAATTATTGTAGGATCTGTTTTGAGTACATCGAACTACAGTCATAATACTAATATTTCGAATACTTTATAACGATTTTTAACTTAGAAGTCTTACATAGTAACGTGGAAAAGTGAAACGTCAGCAACGAAACCTCATCAATGAAATTTTATCTTTAACGGCGTGATTTGAATTAATAACTCTGTACCCTAATTAAAATTCAACATAAAGTGTCATTATGTACGTGGTCACGTGCGTGACGATGTCGTGATGTCATATCCGTGACGATTTGCCGTACGATTCTTTGCGTGACTGCGGCAAATGATCGACGATAAAAATTTTGGCAGCAAATTTTTGTAAATAGGATTTTAATAAATATTTTAGCAGCGTATCTGAAACGGTAGCCAGATTCATAAATGGAAAATTTTTGAATCGAGTTTCGAAGATTTTTACCCGAACTTTAAAAATAATCTTGTTCACTCCCGATTCTATATTTGTGAACCTTCCAGTTATCTGATAGAACATATGACATAATCTTAAACATGAATCCAGATGTTGCTACAGAACGAAGCCATATTTTGGAACTTTTTAACTTCTTTATTACAAAAATGAATAATTTAAAAAATACACTGTGCTGTATATTTAAGATATATTTGAAAGCAGATTTTATTTTATTTATTTATTTTATTAATTTTACATCCCGTGCATATGTTAACCAGTATGAATAGTAACTTTCGTTATTAGTTTCTCAAAAAAAGCACCGAATATTATATTTCAATTCTATATAAAGTAAATTACAAAGTGCACACCGTTACTTAATATTTTTAACCAATCAAGTTTATAGTACAAGGTTCGTACAATAGTACTTTCAATGGCAGTTTGACATTTAGAAAACCGTGTGGGTGAAAAGAGTTTTGTATACAAGCTGATTAATTTTATAATAAATATACACAAGAGAAGTGCTGATTTTGGAAAATGGTCATTTATTTTATACTTTCATCACATAAATCCATATAATTAGGAGTTTTCGGTTCTGACTAAAATTTCATCGAATCGAACCAGTTTTAGTAGAATTTATGATTTTTATCGTTTAAAAATAAGTATAATTTTCAAGTTACATGTATTTTCCATCAGTAATTAATTCTTTCCGGTGATCTTTTGCAACAAATTAAAAATAAAAGTATCTATCTACTTCCCATTTATTTTCTGGATATCTAATTAAATGTGATATCATCGATTTAAATTCTAAGATTTCCAACAATCGTTTACAAAATTTATCAAAGAGGAAATTAAAAAAAGATTTTATACTGATGCAAAGCTATTGTAGGTATCTGCGTGTCCTTGATAATCCGCGAAAAGAAATAACCATGCCAAGGTTCGTCAACGTCTGGTTACCTGGACTTTCACTACGCACACCTTCATCTAAAGACCCCCTACTCAAAAACTGGGTCACAGACTGCAAGCCTGACTGACCCAGTAAATCGACGAGTGAGATATACCTGCATATGTCAGTATCAAAAGCGAAACTTAGAAGTGGGTCAGCTAGAATCAGTGTGGCAGTTTCTTCGTCTGTCGATATAATGCATCCTCATAAGAGTGTGTCGGATTAAACGAAATAAAATATCAGAGTTCGTCCGCCTATACAAAGTACTTTTCTTGAAGTTTGGAGGATCGAAATAATGCAAACATTAAAATATTTGATTAATTTGTTACTATTTTACGACTTCAGGACCTATTTCCAATTAGCAAAATTATGTCGCGTCCTTAAACGTTTCTGCATTCTGCTTTCTTTTCCCCCCTTTTTACCTGGCACGAATAAATTAACATTTCACGCGAGGTTGTTTATTCCAACGAAATATTGCAACTCGCAACTTGAAGAGGTTATCGATGACTTAATGACCTATAATAAAATTCGAAAGAATTTCGTAGTTAAAATTTAACGTTTATCGCCGAAAAAGAATTCGGTTTCGGACCGGCGAGAGACCTACGGACAAACTACTTCCTGTACAGAGAGATATTGATCCTAAACTGAGGACAACAGCCTCTGCCCATTTCGCATCGACCTCGACTTGTTTCTTCCTCTTTGCCATTTAAACAGAAATTCCGTGAACCATCACTATTTATCTACAGTTCTAATAAATGTAACACACGTCCCGCTTTCAAAATCGAACCAATTAACGCAAAGGAATACTTATTTTGGTAGTAATTTAATCCATGATTGATATCTGGTTTCGCAAGTCTTTCGTGTAATTATCGGTTATTTATATAAAGACGAGTTCGAATTTGACAGATGAGAACTTGAAAGGAACTGACTCACCTCTGTCTTAGTTATCCTATGTTTTGCAAGTTTAACAACCGCAAAGTTGCCTTTGCCGATTGTTTTACCGACATCGTACAGGCCAACCCGTATAGGCCCCTTGGCTGCTTCTGCCATTCCCATGTTGTGTTCGTCCCGAACTTACGGCATGTCTCCGTCTAGTGAGTTTCAATTCCACCTGGCACAACTATCGCTCAGCTAATCCGGAGAGCTTGGCGTGCTGGATGTAACGTCATGGCACGCGCACACTGTGACGTCAACGGAGTTATCGCGAGATATGCCGTGGCCAAGGGTGTTTCCCTTATCGTTTACGGCTGTTCACAAACTTCACCGCTTTTACGGTACAATCGATTGCGAGTTATTAGTTACAGATACTAATTTCTCGTAAAATATTTTTCGAAGCGAATTGTCATAAAACGAAAACGATCTTTCACCTTTCATCTTTTTAGTTATTACTTATTTATTCAGTTTAAATTCATTTGACACACATCAATTTATCAGTTAATATTTTCAATTGATTTTTTTTTTTTCGAACAGGAATGATTTACTACTGGTTTATGTAGATACGAATTTCGATAAATAAGCGATGATACGATTTTTCGACATAGTACCAACCGTAAAATATTCTAAATATTATATACCGTATCAGCAATTTTCAACATAGTTTGTAGAAAAATAGGTTATAAAATCGACACGTGTTTAACTACATTCATTATTATTATTATTATTTTTTTTAATTTGCTAACAAATTATATTCATCAGCCAATGAAAATTATTGTATATGTAGACAATCATTTTCAAAATGATGAAGCATTTTTTTACGCCTATAGACTTATTTATATTCTTTAATATTATATTAATTATTCGACTACTTGTTTCTCAAATTTCTCATGCGAAACGCAATATCAAGATGCGATAATAGTAATAAAAATGAAAAAATAACAAACTGTTCGTATGTAATGAAACTATTAATCTTTATCAAACTTTAAAAAAAAAAAATGTCATTTGAATAACTACAATCTATATTTACAGAAGACGTCAATGTTTAAAAAAGAAAAATTAGCAATTGTTACACATTTTATTTAAAATATTTTCCACCATTCGTATGAATACTGACGTCATACCGACGTCATTAACGCACGTAATTTCGTAGGTGCACTCTTTTTTAGTACACTATAGCCGTACTTTATATATCTTTTCAAAACACATAAACACTATACAACTATTGTATATGATTTAAAAGATATAAAATTTTCGAAAACAAAAGTTTATTGACCTGATAATTTTTTATAAATTAAAAAAGTTATTAAAGTTTAAAATTATCTATCTAACTGAATTTTCAAAAAAAAATCGCATTTAGATTTCTCGCCGATAAATGTCATAAATGAATACAGTAGTTATATTACCGTATTTAAGTATATAGTTTATAATAAATTAAAGGTTAATACTGACGATGTTTACATTAAATATCTTAATTAAACGATTATATATACATATATATTATTGCTATAAACGTTCACATAGAATATGCTATATTATACTTGTAAATCAATATGGTAGTAGGTCTTATACGAGTAACTATATAGGATATTGGATAAGAGCGTTATTGATCTATAACTATGGTCAGGACTACATATAAATTGGTATAAGTAGATGCGAAAGTTAGAGAAAATGAGAAATAATTTATTTTCTGACATTAATAGGCCATTTTCTGCAGCTACTGACTATAATATGACATGAAATTTACTCGTTATTTTATCGTAGAAAGTTGTAAATGCAGGAAAGAACTTTTTAAAAAGTTATCGATCAGTTTTAAAATAGAAAAATTTATATATTCAGTACAACTTTTCGTTTTTCAAATTTTTATTAAGTCATTTAATATTTTTCTCTCCATTTCTTTACTGTTTATGCTATCGGATATAAAATTGCAACATGCGTGCAAAATAATAATAATAATAATATTCCCATAATAAAATTCTAATGGCGGAAAAATAGTTGTTATATTTATAGTTTTTGCTATAAAATTGTAAAAATCTTATATACGACATATTTTCTCTTAATAATTTAAGGGAATTATTTAGTTCAATGGGGTGATCATTTGATTATGACCTCAACATGCTGGGTGCTCTCCTAAAGTTCTTTTGCCTAACTAACCTAAATATCCGACCAAGCGATGATGTATACACGTAGGACGTTCGTGTAAAGAGCATAACCGATAAGAATAACACGTGACAGAAAAATATTATTTTTTTTATTTCTTTATCAAACGTTGTTGAAACATCATTATGTATACAAAACAGTTAAAAAGTAAAATATCATACAGTTATCTACTTTTGAAAACTGCACCACTCAAAAATTATCTAAGTTTTCTTACATTTTAAATGACATCGGTATAATTAACTGATTTAATAATGCGTACTCAGAGGGATTTTACAATATTCATATAAGTCAATAGGAACTAAAATAAACACGTGGGATAATGAAAATTTAAATTACGCGTGAATAACTTTTTTTTTATTTACTTATGTATAAATTTATATAATTTTATGAGTTTCGCCGTAAATATTTATTTAAATTGATTTATTTACATAGTATAATTAATAAGATTTTTGTTATTCTATTCAACGAGATGTGAAATTAAATTTTTAAATTCCATTAAATTTTCGCTCTTCTCATAACATCATAACCCCTGTTTATGTCATATACGTGATAATAAACTGGACTAGAAACAAAAACAAAATTATCAATCTCTGAACTTTTAATACAGATAATAATCAAAAATAACTTTTTTTATACATCGAATTTTGTTACGAAAATTATAGAAATGACTTTACGAACAAAAAACAATATATATACATATATTTTTTTTATTTTTTCTTGTTTTTCCTTTCTAGTTTTTTTAGATATTCTTCGACCGATTGTTTATAATCATCGATCGAGATCGATAAAATTATATATTTTATATTTTATAAAAGGGGAAAAATCTCTTAAATTTTCAGACAATGCTTCGGATCAATAGTTCGACCGGTCACATTTCACAGCATTGTAAGTCCCAATGTTAGAATGAGGTCAGTCAACTCGGATCGTCGACTTCTTGACTACATGCGATTTGAACGAAAATATATCGGAAAGGAAGGTTTTTCGTCGTTTTTATGTTCATAAAAACGTTTTAAAAATAAGTAATTAAAACGTTAGTCGATTAATGCAACTTGTGAAAATGATGACGAACAAACCATGCTACACTTATATGTATAAACTTACAGCAACGTAAGCTTCTAAACAGCTATTGCAACGAATATATAGGCGTGTTACAATATTATATACACTTTTAAAAGTAAATTTAATAATCATACGATAAAGTTTATACATAAAATTTGTATTTGTTGATACGCTTTCCAGATAATTATTTTTAATCGATTTATTTTATACAGTACTTCGACTCGAGGATCTATCATCAGAAAAGAAAGAAAAAAAAAATGTTTACACGTTCAATTTTCAAGGTTATATTAAAGAAGGTCATCGAATTTAACTTTTAGAGTGTAACATCGAAAACAGTTTACACATATGAACAATTTTTTTTTCTTATATTTTTCTGTTATAACTTAATGCGATGTACTGTATTAAGTTAAAACGAAAACGCATCAGCTAACATTATTACTAGGTTCTTATTTATTTTCAGTACTTCCGTGTCCGACGTTCAATAATCTTTTCTAAATGTCAATAAAGATTATATAGAATTGTCAATATAGAGGAGGAAGAATTGCCTTATTGGAAAATGACATTAATTACCGTTCATAAATAAGATCAATTAATTATAATAATTGTTCTTTTAATTATAATTAATAAAAATATTCAAATATTTAATTGTCAATATTATGAAAGGGTTATTAATGATAGAAAGTTTCTTTGGACAATTCCTATACCCACCCGGATCATGACAGTGACCTTCTAGTTGCATGGCATACTCGATTCGATTGGTTGCTTCTTTAATGACGTCATACCGGTTGTTAACGTTGCTAGGAGACAGAAGTAAAAGTTTCTTTTACGTAATAGCGGTGGTACTAGTCGATCATTATTTACCGAAAATTTGGTTGTGTGTGTGTGTGAGGTGATTGTACCGTAAAAGATGCTTTAGTTAATGAATCAAACACTTCATTCCAGTCAATTTAATACCGACGGACAATCTGTGACCTTATTAAGTAGGGTTTCGTCTTTGAAGGATGTCGTGGGTACATTAACAATGGACTATTTGTCTATTGACCTAGAATTAGCTCCACTTACTACGAGCATCGGAAAGAATTTTTACTGTTTATAGTATATCAAAATAATCTTTTTTTTTCCCTCCTTCTTCCTCGCTTTTTTTATTTTTTTTTATTTTTAATCACAGAAAATGCACTTTCGCGCGAGTGATGAAACGATTACAAAACAAGTTTCTTAACCATAATCGGCTTACAGTATGCGTGTGAAATCATACCGTTTGTGTTACGTCAGAGGAAGGTTATAACGTGATATTTCCTGATCACGTGACAATAAAATGGCGTACGTGACGAATATCATCACGCTAAGGAATATTGTCACGCTGCCAAATTGCTTATATGACAATATTGTCAATTTTACAGGTGTATTAACACTCACGAACGGATAATTTTATTTTTAATTTTCGTTCATTTAAACAAGGAAAAAATGTTTTTCGTGCACTAAATCGGTTGGAGATTAATAAAACAATAAGATTAATATTCATTTAAAATTTTTATTATTCCATATGACGTCAATTAACGATAAGATTCCATTTAAGTTATATATATATATATTTAAAGAGAGATATTGTATATATCTATATAATTAATAAGAATAAATATTGAATTTAAATAGATTTAAAAATAAACTAATATTGTACACAGGCTATTTACATTTTTAGTAGCATCAACTGTTGCCATTTTAACGAATATTTATCTGCCCGATTTGATTTAAAATTTTAATAAAATAAACAGTCAAGAATGTTAAATGAAATACTATTGATATATTTATAAAAAATTATTTCAAGGTTAAAATAAGCAGTCTTTGGAAATAATGATTAATAAAATATTTTTTGTTTCAAATACCTATTGAGTAAGGACGTCTAGTTAAGGTGAAAACTCTAATGGCATTTAAATGTCCTTGTGCAGCATTATATAAGTTTGAACGCATTGATTTTTAAATTTTTTTTTTTTTTGCTGTTACAAACAGTGATTTTAGATTTTATCAAAATTTTCAATAAAATTTATGAGCCAAGCAGATTTTATAAGATAAATCTAAATAAATATTATTAAGTACTTAATCGTCTTGCACTATTAGTTAGTTATTTCTGAAAAAGCATATTCTCAAACTTTTTGCCGTTTATTAATCTGTAAACTCATATATTTTTGCATAATGTTACATTTAATTAAGCCGCAATACTTGAAAGTTTATTAACACGTTAAATATATTTAAACGGAACGAATTATTTAATTTTTCTAGATATGACAACCTATATTGAATCGATGTCAGAAGTAGATACACATAGACTTTCAAGGTAAACCACTTTAATGTATAATAATTATTATTATTTTATTTTATTTTTTGTTTAGATCAATTAGATATATAAATTATGCTTTATTATTTGTATTGTAGATCTAAATCGACTTTCGATTTAATAAATTAATTTATCTTTATGAAAAATTATCAATGGAATTTAGAATAATTAAATAATTTCTTTTAAGTATGAAGTCGTTGAAGAATTCTCTTTTTATCGTCTTATTGAGTACCTCCTTATCAATGGTGTGATATGTAAGCCTTCATAAGAACGATGTTGGCCTTGGATAATGACGTCAGAACTCGTTCAAATACCATCGAAAACGTCATTCCAGACTATTGGAAGAACTGTTCCCATATTTTATGCCAATAAAATGAATGTATTAGATTGGAATCGCAATCATTTTCTGATCTCTATTAATTTTTCTTTGATTGAAGAGTTGTACTACTGTAGTAAAAATAGTCTACAGTTCAGTATTACAATATTTTCTATATTAAAATCGAAAATATTATTGAAACAAATGGAATATAGAAAAGTTCCATTTTTTTTTCTTTATTATAGAATCAATATAATATGGAATTAAATAAAATAAAAATTGCTTGTAAAATTATAAAAAAAAAATTAAATATTTTATTTTTTAATACTGTATTTATGGGAACAACTTTTATTTTAAAATTTAGTTTGATTAAATAAGATCGCTTTCTCTGGCAATTTTTTTTTTAAACTTTTATGATCCATCATGTTAGAAAGTAAAGAAAGTTAACAATTAATTCAAATTTTAACTAATAAATTTTGAGGAGAATTCAGAATGAGACTACTTTGGATTCAGAATGACACTTTCATTAGAAATACAGTATACTTAATGAGACTAGTTCAATATATCTGATTAAAAGATGGAGTAGAGGGATAAAACCACATTCTTGTTTGGTCACATCACTAACAGAATGGGAGATAATCTGTAGAATAGAAAAAAAATGCAGAAAGACAACATAAAAGTTGGTTTGTTGATACTAACTATACTGAAATATAACAAGGTCAAGGTCATAATGAATTAATAAAAAAAATTATATATAATTATAAAATTTGTCATCAATCCCTTACGATACGAAGAGATATAATGATAGATTCAAGCGTATTTAATCGATTGTTATTTACGCTGTTTTAAAATCGTATAATACTTCATGGAATTACCACTAATGGCAGTTAGAATTTGACAAAAATTAAATTTTCTTGATCTTACAACTTATGCGATAAGAATATCTAAATATTTTAAATTAATTTATATATGTTATAAAAAAATTAAAATACAAATTCAACAAAAATAGCAATGCAGTAATTGTCCCAATGTAGTCTAATGATCTGAAACAATACATGAAATACGAATAAGGTCACACGATTCCAATGATCAAGGTAACGATATCACTTTTCGCACATTAAACTTATCTCATTTTGGTATTATGAGAATCATATCTTTCTATATATCTTAATACAAAACAAATAGACATAAATTTATATTAATACAGTTGGTCTATTATATTTAATCACATTAATAGACTAACAAAAAAAAAAAAAAAAAGATTAAAGATCAGTAGACACGAACTAATGCAAAATAATGTGATATTTTTACATAAAATCAATTTTAAAAAATGATTTTAAGAAATGATTTTAGATTTTATCAAAATTTTCAATAAAATTTATGAGCCAAGCAGATTTTATAAGATAAATCTAAATAAATAT
>WUQG02449845.1:0-13721 GCA_011317285.2 Androctonus mauritanicus | reverse complement strand
TATTAAATACTTAATCGTCTTCAATGATTGATTATTGTAAGAATAAACAGACAATTTATGCTTTCTCTTGTAATATTATTGTCCTATTGCTAAAATTTCATACCGATATAAACTTTGAATTATTTCTGAAAGATAGTTATGAAGTTTTGGTTTCATCACTGCACGACAGAACGTATAATGATTAATAATAATGATAAATTTTGAGAATTCATATTATAATCATATTGCAGTCAAGAGGAAAATTTTTGGGATTAAAACTACTAAAGAAATTTTTCTAAAGTAAAAAAAATATAGCTATAGTATTAAAAGTTATTTAATTATATTTTAATTTATTTGCAAAATATTTTTATATCTCTATATAAAACATCTTAAAATTTTCAAATAAACATCCAGGTTAACTCTCCTCGAACTGAAATCTGGACATTGATTTTGGATTAAAGAAACCCCCTGACTACAATAATGTTTAAATTATTGCAAAATTTTCTCATTTTGTTTAAATATGATTTATAAAGGGTGATTAGAAAAAAAATTGATTTAATTTTCGAAATAAAAATTATTATATAATCTTATCTTTTTTTTTAATTTTAAAGGAAAAAATTATAGGCTACATTCTGATAATTATAAAAAATTTTAATTATCATTTGTCTAAATTATGTTTTCCTCCTTATGTGAATTCAAGGAGGAAAACCTTAAATTTATAGATTTAAAATTCCTTAAATTTATAGATTTAAGGAAAAGATATCAATAATAAATTTCTTAATGGGAAAAAATGAGTTTCAGTCGTCAATCATAAATCATATCGTCTTTATAAATTAATCTGATAGGCTTTAAAAATGACGACTTTGGCTTCTTAACGATTTTATAAAGCAAATTTAATACTAATTTATGTTAAATTTGTTTACCATCGTTTTGTTTTAATGTCGAACCTTCTCAAATAAATGGAAATATCGGAATTCAGCCTGATCGGAAAATTATAAATAAAAATTTAAGATTAAAAGTTTTATATTTTAAAGGAAAAATATATATTACGCTATAAATTATCTGTTGATTCTGTCTATACTGTTTTATAAATCGCTACCAAATTCACAATAACAAAATGGCTTGTGATTCTCAAAACACGAAACCAGGATCCGATCAAATATCGCTCATAACATTCGAAATACAGTATGTATAAATGGTTAAAAAATAATACAAAATCATTTTAATTGGAAATAAAAATCCACATAATTTTATATTTTAAATAAATTTTTTTTATTCCGTAATTAATCATCTTTAATCATAGTTCATAAATTGTCTCGTAAATAATAATTATAAATTGCCTACTTAATTTTGTTTTCCTTAAAAATAATCTTATCAATTCGCTTTATTTTCCTGTTTTGTTGTTTGTCTGAAAAGTACCTTTATAAATAAAAAATCTCAGACATACAGTAGTTACTTCAATACATTGAAATCTAAAGCAAGGTATTTTCCCATTAATTTTGGTAACTAAGGTATTTTCCCATTAATTTTGAAATTTCCCATATGATTTATAATTTAGTTGGCAATTGTTCAAAATTTTAAAGTCTATATCTATGAAATCATTTTTTGAAGACGAATGAGGATTTCACCCATTAAAACTGTATTATATAACCATTTCTTTCATATATTTATCTTTTAGTTTGTAAAAGATTTCAAGAACATATCATCGTAAAGTACAGCATTCAAATTTTAGAAGATGGTCTTTTATCCTTCTCCAAGCTATTATTTCTATTAATGTTGAAGTTCTTATAACGATTTATTTACAAGATAATAGCGGTTCGAATTTTTTATTAAAAAATCGATATCTTTGAAAATATTTGTTGCAACTAATAATATTAAACTCATTTAAGATATGTTTTTAAAAAAAATAGACATAACGTTACTTACAACGTGTAAAAAAGTCTTCGATATTTTTATTTTTTTTCGTTCATAAATTTAATCTGGTAATTAAAAATCATTAATTTTTTTTTTTAATCAAAGTTGCCTTAATTCTGTGTTTTGGCTGAATTACAACAGAATTTATTTCTAATTTTACTTTAATTAAATCGATCTTTATTTACAAATTTTAAAGATCATACATAGTTTTTGCCATGATTAAAAATATTTATAATCATGCAAATGAGACTGCACTAGATGCGCCGCATTGGTACCGTAGGAGCCTCGGAATTGAATATTTTATTAAAAAATTTTAATAAATAAAATTAAAATTAATACTTAATACATAATTTGACATCCTCATCAACTTATGTGGATGATATATATAGGCCTATATATAAAATATGTGATTAGCGCGAACAATAAAGTGCACAGACATATAGAGTATAGCATCCACGCATTTTCATTCACATTATATTTGATGGATTTTTGTGCTTTGCAGACTGATTAATATATTTTTACAAAAATCATTCACTGGGAATATATGCTATTCATTTCTAAGTTTGATTAATTAATAATAGAAAAAAAATTAATACTGCGTAATGTCTAAAACAACCGTATATCTCTGGGCCAAAAAACAGAGAGAGAGAGAGAAATAAAAAAGTTGGAAAGGAAAAAAAAATTATTAGGAAAGCGTGTCTTCAAGTTTGATTGCTTATTTGATTAAACACTGATGTTTACATCTAATAAGTGATATCTTGTAAAATGTATAAGTGTAAATGATTATCTTGTTTTTATATGTTTTATATTTTTTTATAAACTGTGTAATATAATAATTATTAGACATTAAAACATAATAAATGTGTTTTATTTAATAACTTTTCGACTCAAATTAGATAAAGAAATCTTTTTAATCCCTTTTCATCAGAGCTCCAAACACTTTTGCTTAGAGGCTGTACAAATAGGGAGTACACTGAATGCACCGCATAAGGCCTCGATCTAGAGAGTTAGTTGTTTAATTTTATATATTTTTGTTTGGTTGATTTGAATTACACCGCCGAATTATACAAGAGATAATATTTGACGGCGGTCACTTTTAGAACCCATCATGATAGGATAAACTGAAAAGTTGAATGATGGCGTTCAACAGGCTGAGCCCGACACTACCTGAAAAACTGTATATATCGGATCCGGATTTGAACCCGGATTCTTCAAGCTGATAAGCGAATGCTTTACCAAACGGCTATCCGGTCCACCTATACCCTATTTTTGATTTTGATAAAAACTTTGTATTGTATATCTATTTGATTATAATGATTTTATTATGAAACATAAAAAAATACCGTTATTTATTATTCTTGTCTTGATTTAGACAAAGCGGCCGAACTCCCTTTACTCTTTTGCATCGAGCCCCAAGTAACCTTGCCCAAGTCACGGCCCTAGATATTTATACATTATTAACATTATTAAGTGAAAACTTGACTATCCACTGAAATATATTCTGTTGTATTATTTAGATGCAGCTGTCTGTAAATCAGGCATGCCAAACACAGTCCCAGCACGCTTCTGTGCTGCCTGTTCAATGACAAAACATTTTTTATCGATTAATTATTGTCATAATTCGCAAACGGAATAATGTAAAAAAACAAAGGTAATTAGAATAATAAATTAAATAAATTTAATTGCATATACAATATTATCTTTAATTATACAAAATATACTTAATTTTTGAAATTTTATGCTATTATAAAGCAGATCTATTGTTGTAAAGTGTAAACAATTGGGAATTCAACCGATTTGAATGTTTAGATACAACCATCTCAACATTGTTTTATTTTTTAATGCGACCTTTTCAATATTATGTTGTCCTTAAACGGCCTTCAGTAAGAATCGAGTTTGACATCCCTACTGTAAATAATGAAGGAATAGTGTGTATAAGGAGAGAAAAGTATGAGATTAGATTAGTTACAACGATTACAAACATTACAAATATGTGTATAATTGTAACTGTACACATATTAAGTCAAAGACCTATATCACAAATAGATATGTTACGTATCTATTTGTGATATAGCTAGGTTTAACCGGAATTCAATAATTCAGGTCAAAGGTTGTTTATAGCTATCTAAAAAAAATGATTTAACATGTCGAATCAACTTTTTTTTTAAATATTTTCAAATAGCATATACAGAATTCATAATTATTTTTGTAATAATAAAAATGACGCTTTATTTTTGTAATTAAACTCTTAAATTTTAATCGCTCCTATTTTTTTAATATATTTCGTATCTTAAATTTGATGATATTTTTTAGAATTAAATAATGAATGTTATATAAAATATATCGTCATCTTTATGTATATCGTCACAATATTATATATCGTCACCTTTATATAATATTATGACGTTATTTAAAATAAATAAGGAAAGGATGATTGTGATCAATTGAAATTTTAAGTTTCATTCCATCTTTTGTACACATTTAATAATGGGAATTATCATATAACTGTTACAAATGTAAATAATGTTATCAAAATACACATTAAATTAAATTCTAATAATAAAATTATCATCTTTTTCTTGTAAGGTTCTTAGAAAATTAAGTTAATCTTTTTATAATGAAAATTATAATTTAGTAGAAACTAAGAACAAAAATCGATTCCTTTATCGATTATTATTTAGATCCTATATATTTTTATAATAATACCGAAATTAAATTAAAATTTAATTTTAAATAAATATTTTAATATTTGTTTGATATATATTTTATTTCTGAAGAGTTTATTATTTTCTAATATTATTAGCAATTTTGTGAAAATCTATATCATGCTATGGCCAGTTTTCTTTTCTTCTGCCCGTGTGAACAGTTCAACTGTTCTGGATGAATTTTTAAGGAATTTGATAATCGAGTTTATTTTACAAGTCTTTTGTTCGAAATTGGATTATTATAACAGTCTCCGGGATAGAAAAATAAGAGATATTCTGGGAATTGGTTATTTCCCAAGAATCAAAAATGCTTCGTACATGCTGAGTATCATTATTACGTCATAGAACCCGAAATGCTAGTAAATCTAAATCATTTCGATAGTGACGTAATAATAGTGATAAATATTTGTATTAGGCCCTATTATTGTACTTGAATTTATTAATTTGTTATGATATTGGAATACTTCAGTTAAGCAATATGTACTATCAAAGTAAATAAGTTGAATTTCAAATATGTCCAATTTTGCAATATATTATATATATTTAATAATATACAATTACGAATTTATCATTTCGATGCAAGTTATGCACTGTTTTGCGACAGAATAAATTTTCAGAAATAATACTGACTCAAGCAAATATTTTAATGTAGCTACTACTGAAAAATAAAAACAAGATTCTCCTAATAATTGTGCGGATAAATCAATAAAGTTGTACTGTTTTTGACTTAGCAACATAATGATTCGGATTCAGTTCTCATTTCGAATTAAATCTCAAATATTTTCTCCCATTAATTTCAATGTTTGATGTTCATTAAGTGTAAAGGTTGTCGATAGATGTATCTGATGGAATTTTTATCGAGAATAGAACTGATGATTGCGTTATTGAGTTTCTAAGAATTATAGAAAAAGATCGGATTTAGTCTGCAATGATATAATAATATCATTGAACGATAATTCATAATCCAATACGGTATTAAATTGCTAAACTGACATAAACTTTGCAGAATGACCGCGAATCTAAAGTGTTTCAATATCTCTAATATCTATTACCCAATGTCGATTTATCTTCCTAACTCATCGATTCTTTTAATTATGATGAAACGAATTTCAAAAATAAATAAATTACCTTATATACAGTATAGATAATTTTTATACTTGAATTTAGGATTAATATTTTAGAAGGAACAGAACACTACAGAATTTTTATTATTCCTTCTAAAGTACAGTATTCTTTAAATAAATAACGTTGCAATATCGGTTTATTATCATTTTTATTCATATTTATAATGAAAAATTTTAAGAAATTATGATGTCCATATTTTTTTAATCAATAATCCGCGCATTATTTATACAAAATAAATAGAAATATAATGCTGCGCATTTATTTCTAAATATGAAACATCGCGTTACCGACACATTATTTTGGCTTTTAATAAGTTAAAATTTTATGTTGCACGCCATTAGCTATAACAGTGGTCGCAAACTCAAATTTTGTGCAGGCCAAATGAGCAAATCGAAAGAAAATGAAGGGTCGAATATTTTTAAACAAAATTACAATGAAAGGAAAATATTTAATTGATACAATAATTACTGATAGCACAGCACAGGTTGAGTACACTACGCTTTAAAACTTTACATAGTTATTTTATTAATGTTAAATTGTAATAATATTCCGAGTATAATATGTATTTAAACAGATAGCTAAAATATCTTCGCGGGCCGTACAAAATTGCTTTGCGAGCCGGATGCAGCCCGCGGGCCGCCAGTTTGAGATCACTGACAGTTGAATAAATATATATTACAGTTTGAGAACACTGCAGTTGAATAAATATATATTATACTAATAGTTCTGAGAAACTTTAGTTCTCTTACTAGATAAACACATAATTCTCCGATATCTATCAAAGATGAGACTGGAATCAAATTTATCTTTATGACTCTTAATTCGAGATCACTGAAATAACATATTTCATATAATCTATACTTTGGCTATAATATACTGCATGGAAAACTTATAAAAACAAAATGGTGATCAAATTTATGGTTATCCTAATGCCCTTAAATGGTATAATAAATTTATTCAGAATAATTCAAGTTCGAAAGTTGTTGCGAAACAGCAGACAGGAGGAGAAAAAACAATATCTTGCAGTATTGAATTTGATGTTTCTTACGTATGATTTCGTTCGTCACGTAATTTTATAGACCATAAACATATTAGAAAATATATTGATCCTAATTTTTATCTAAAAAATCCTACTTTTGCATTTTATAATTTAAAATAAATTAATTTTAATTACATCAAATAATAGATGAATGAAAACCTAGAAAAAAAAAAATCATGAATATACAAATAGAATTATATGAAGATAATTAATTCTAGAATAATTATCAGATCAAAATTATGACAATAACATTTCGCAATATTATTTTTTCATCTAATGCGATAACAATCTAAACTCTCCGATATTAACCAAATATACTTTTACGAAATAACTATTTAATTTAATAAAAAAAAAATAATAATTCGATATTTTATATAATTTATAATTAAATTCTTAAAAATAAATGAAATATAATATCAATATTTTATTATTTTCAAAAATTTTCTCATTCAATTATTAATCCGATATTTGTAATAAACAATAAGATTACTTTCGAGAATTTCTGGAATTATACCAAAATTAAATTTTGCTTTTGTTACATTTAGTTACAATATAGTATATGAAAATCCAGTATTGCGATGTGAACAATTGCTTTTAATTTCATCAATATTTTATTTAGTTTTTCTCGGTTAAACTCAGAAATCTAGACTGCTGTAAATAATTGAAAGTATTTGATTACCAAACATAAATTATATATATATATGTGTGTGTATTTTGCTATATTATTCTTTTGTATTTTCAAATATTTTCTTGGTAAATCATATAATTTAAAATTTAATTATGGTAAAAATAATTCTGAAAAGTATAATGCAATACACAATATAACATATCATTATAAGGTTAACTACTATAGATACAATAATTATGTTTTAAACAATGGGATTTCTCTACATACGGCGGAAAAAATTGATTCTGAAATTTATAGATATTTCTTAACAAACGATAAAAAAATTAATATTAATCATAATAATTAAATTAATATAATATCAAATTATAATAATTTGATATTAATTATCAGAATTAATATTAAATTTGTTCTAAATTGTGGCTATTTTTAGAATTTTATAATATTTATACCATTTCTTCAAAATATATTCATTGACAATGTAAAAACTAAATAATAAAGCATTAATTTGCTTTGGATTGATAATGAGAATATTCATCAATGAATAAATATCTGAATTATTCTGAAATTTTACGCGATTTTGTAATTATCTTTTCCAAATTACAATTTTATTAGCGGCCGATATTCGATAATCAGATTGCACGCAGCAAAATATTAGTATTAATAAAATTCTGTAAATATTAATATTATAATATTTTTAAACTATATTTTAATATTCGAAATATTTTTAAAAATTTAATACTTTTCTTTTTATTTGTTAAAATCAAGATTAAAAGCAATGATTCATAACACATTTTCTTCTATGCATTCTGTTTTGAAATTATGATTGAGGACAAACCAAAATGTTTTGTAATCAATGTAGACCTATATATTTTAACTAAATATTTCAAGTTATGTTGTCATAATGTTTTTAACATAGATTAAATCCGTAAGTTCGTCATTTAGTCTATCGGAAAACAAGATGACTTTCGAAAAAAATAGTAAATTTGGTGATGTTAATCGCACTTTCTAATTTACCCAATACGTTGAAAATGATCGGAAATGAAGCAATGCTTGTCGACAACAATGACATTGATGAGATAAAGTTCACATATTTCGTGTAAAAGTTTTAATTCAATTAATTTCTTTAGTTCATATTAATTAAAATGTCTATGATTAGGATTATTCCGTAAGTTTATTGACTATATTTAGTGCAATTCAAGAGTAAAAATTCAAGAGCAAACTCAAGATTTTCAATGGTTAAATTAATGCATTGAAACTTGTTTTAAAATAGACAATGATAGGTTTATCTATCTTTATAACGTCAGTAAAATAAATCCAATAGAGTTCAAACTAATACAAAGCGGGAATTGTAATAATTTATAATTATCTAACAAAACACTTCACAGTTTGTATATAAAGTTATGATTACGGTTTTACATTAGATACACATAAAGATTAGGTTAGGAAAGTTATATTCAAGTCATTTTTATTTTATTGATTTTATTGCAAAATCTAAAGTACATTCAATTTAAATAATGTGATATACTGTATATTATTAAGTAGAGATTGTCGGCCGGATGTCCGCGTGGTAAAGTATTCATTTACCATCTTGAAGGATCCGGGTTAAAATCCGCGGCCAACACCTTCAGTTTTTCAGAAGAGGTCTGGGCCCTGCTCGTTGAACTCCATCCTTCAAATTTTCGATTGCCCCATCATGGATGTTGCCACACAGTAATGGACTCTAAAAGTGAACATCGCCAAGTATAAAATATTCCAAGTATGATATGGTAATTTTACTAACATAACTTTTAATTAGAGAAAATTTAACTTTTTCTGAAAAATTTTGGCATAATGATGCTTGCCATTAGACGATTCTAATAAACTTATTGACAATATATTAAATTTACAATATATTAGTACGCTCTATATGATTTTAATGTAAATGAACAAAAAATAAATAACGATAATTTTTTTTTCTAATTTCAGTACGGATTACAAATGATAAAGCATTATCAGAAAATTCGAAACAAATAATTTTCTTCAAATATAAAAAATAATTCCAAAGTTTCTGAAATTTGAGTAAATAGAAAAAGCAGGCGTTGTTTTAAATCGTAACGTTTAGCAGCTTTATGATTTAGCTGGGAAGATTTTTTACACATTATGGATATTTAACACTTTTTTTAACTACTGTAGAACGGCACATAAAATCAAGAGAATTTATAGTATTTTGGAAATTCTCTTGTTGACAATGATAAATATAGCTTAACTTCGCTTCATTTAAATGCATCTATAACAGCAATAAAAATAGTATTTACACCGGATAAATAACGTAGATACCTACTGGATAAATATTGCCGATATCCAATACTGTAATGTAAATCTGTAAAACATGCAAGCACTGTATTGAGTTTCATCTGACTGAACAACTGTTATTAAAAATAGAATCCAAGAATTTAATTAATTCAGAAACCAGTTACTATTTTGGAGATAGCTTTTCCTAATATAATAGCGAATGAAATTTCATCTATCTCCACACAAACTAGGACAGAGTTGATCTAGGGTCTAGGCGTACATGTAATAAGTAACTTATATTTCGGATTGCTGTTCGATTCTATATTTCTGGTAATTATTAAAATTCAGAAAATTTTTTGGGCAAATTGAATGTACTATAATCTTTTTTTATTATTACTTGAATCATTACATATTATACTCACCATAATATCCTAAATACATAAATATTAAATTGTCACTGAACATAGAAGTAATTGCCATTTTTCTCGTAAATTTTAAAATGTCAGTGTATAAGAGAATATAATTTTATACATCTCGAAAGTATTGTGAAATTCTGTAATTTAATATTGCACATCTGAAACATGTTATATATTTGACAATTGAATAACCTTCCAAAAATTATTCAAGGTCATCGATATGGATATTATTAGATTTGGCATTGTATGTAATACTACCTTTCTGAAAATTATTCGATGTTGAATACATTTTTGATTTAAATTAAAAAAACTATTTCGAATATTCATCAATTTTATCTCTACATCAATAAACTGATGAATTTCATAGCAACACATTATGGCGTGTGAAAACGAATATAGCAAATGATTTTAATACCTAATATGGCTACTCTTATTAATATCTATCATCGATATATATATCTATGACACCTACTGATGAAGCTAATTTAAAAGCAAACCAAACAAAGAATAGACTAAGAACGCGATAACATGATAATAAGAAAAATTTATAATAGTTCATTAAAATGTATTAAGATTGATTAATTATAATCAAATAATTTTAGTTCTTTTTTATTTATTTATTTCTAATCTCTTTGTAAATAGATGAAACTGAAATATTTTTCTGTTATTATTTATAGTATTTTACATTTTTTCTTTAGTCAAGTTTTATATTTTGATTCAGTAGAAATCCATGGAAAACATATCAGTCACAATATTGCTTGAGATAATCCCATCAATATTTTAAGAATCGTACGTAATGCATCAATTATTTTTTTTTATATAAGCATTATTAAAACTGACAGAAATAAAAACATATTGTAGCTTAGAAAACATGACATAACATTTTACATTCATCCAATCAAAAGCAGAATATTGTTATAAAAATTTTAAATTTATCCTGTCAATCTTCAATGATTCTAAAAATGCTGATCATATACATCCACATGATGCTTATATTACAAAAATAACAATAAAAGACAGGTTAACGGCTGTAGTTACAAATGCAAATCAAATTCTTACCAAATCAAGCTGTCCTATATCGAGATAAAATTTTTGTATCAGTCATTCGCTATTAATCAATTATTTTTGAAACAAATACTATCGATAAATTTCTACTAGTTAACATAATGTATAGTACTTCATACTAACTGAAAACTGAAAAAACTGAAAACTGATATTCAGTTCAGTAGTTCTGCTTGATATGGAATGTTTAATAGCATATTTTTCAGATTTCCTGAATATTATTTGTTTCAACAATCACAATAATATGCATAAAAACAAGAAATTGCTTCTTTATATGATTCACTATAAAATGGGATTGCATAATTCAATAGATTCAACATAGTAACGGTTGGCATGTTCAGATACAATTATTATTATTAATTAAAAGTTATATAATACTTCAGTAATATGTCCTGTTTTTTAGTATAGAAACGGAAGAATGTCATTATTGTTATCAATATAGTTGTCTAAGAGCTATTTATTAATACCTGAAAAAACATGCTAGATATCCATAATTAATAATTAATTTCAGCTGATTCTGCAATGCATTTTAAATGGATTTGTTTTGCATTTGCTATTAACTTTATTTCTAGTAAGATATGACTAAGTATCAGCGGCGCCGAGGTGGATTAATGAATTATACCAGGATCCTCATGAAAAATTTTCGAATTCTGGATTGAATCCGGATTCAATTTCGGGTCCTCTAGTTGTAAAATTGATGAGTTTTCACGCGGCCAATCCGGTTGACTCTGACCAGTGGTCATTGAACTCAAGATCATTACACATCAATCGAATGTAATCTAGAATTGAGATTGTAGCATGAATTGCCATAATGTAAATAATTAAAATAATTATAAATTGTTTATATAATGGAATTTATTTCATTAAGAGCAAAACTTTGTGAAAATAAAAGTACAGGTACAGTACTTGTAATTGATTGCATGAGCCAGATTTGTAATGGACACTTAGCGTAATAGCCTCGTGGAAACAGGTCACTATCTAATGTTCGGGAATTGATTCGGAATCCCACATATATTTTTCAGGGATTCAGAACGGTTCATCGATTCTCGTATTTTAAATATCTCGATCACCGACCGGTTCCAATGCAAGAATAAGCGGTTTATAATAAAAAATGGCCAAAAAGATCATTTTTTTTGTCGATGGATGGCGCCGTTCCAATCCACTGGAATTTTTGTTAAGTTTAACGCTGCTTTTCACTCTGGATACTAAACGGCAAGCATTCTCATTGCCAACTACGGGCTGTTAACATCCCGAGGGATCACTGTCAAGTGGAATATCATCATCATCTGGCTCATCTTGCTAAAACTTGCCATAAAGGTTTTACCAAAGATATTATAGGGTTAAAATGTCGAAGAGATAGAACTCGACCTTAATCATAGCCTGGCCCATAGATGCAGGCATGCTCTACTATAATGGTGAGCAAACTACGGCCCGCTACGACGATATATGCGGCCCGCGATCCTTGCACAAGTGTAAGATTTTTAAAAAATTTTACTATAAAAGTGTTAAATTATATAAATAAGCATTAATCAAAATTTAGATTAATGCTTATACAAAATCTAAATTTAATTAGTTAATTAAATTTAGATTTTTTATGTTAAAACAACTCCTTAAAAAATTCTAGCATGTGCTCCATTCGATTTTCCAATATTTTTGAATATATAACCTATTGGGGGCAACGGATTTTGAGACGTAGCGGTGGTAGAGAGCGGCCGTGAAAATTTGTTGAAAATAAAACGCCGATTTCCTGCATGATCGCAATATTTTTCTCTACTATGAATACCTCATGTATCGAAAAGTAAAAAAAATTTTTTATGTGCGGCCCGCTAGAGACCTTACAGAAGTCCATGTGGCCTGTGGTCAGAAAAGTTTTCCACCACTGCTCTACTACATAGCTCTAGGTCCACTAGAACGAAAACAGTATGTAGCGACCCTGCTCAGCTGCAACAAGCCTAGGGATTTGTTCCCTACATCCATCCTCCGTGTACTGTTTCGTCGTAGCAATCGTGTGGCCGAGAAATGCGATGAAACTGCCACTGCCGTCTCCATCCCACAGGGATCGAAAACACAAGAGACAAATCAAATATTTGCTACTGTGAGTTCCCATTATAGGAGATTTCCTTTGATCAGATATTATCGTAACGTAAAACGACAGCAGCCAGTCGAAAAGCTCGAGCAGGGTCCAAGATCTTTTCTTACTTTAATCCTTAACCAATAATCGCATAACAGCGAGGAAAGAGCATTCAAAGCGCATACCTTATCCTGTCTAAAAAGCGAAAAAAATTTCCCTCTCAACCTGATTGTATTTCGATGTAACCTACCTACGTTCAGCTCAAGGAATACTGCAGGCCCCCATGGAAACGACCGACGCAGTGAATAAGCCAGGCTTTGGTGTCTTGCCATGGCCGAATATTAGTCGGCGTAACTCCATGAGATTTGACATTCTCTCTAGGAGAAAGAGTTTCACTCTAGGGAAAGTAAAGCTCGCTTTCCTTACAGCCCGAGGCAGAGGCGTAACTAGGCGTTGGCATTTGGGCAGTTGCCAAGGGCGCCAGAATCTCTTAAGGGATATTGTAAATTCG
>WUQG02449834.1:0-13001 GCA_011317285.2 Androctonus mauritanicus | reverse complement strand
TGGCAACTGTGTACTATAATATAAAAAAATTTCAGCAAAATCTGGGAGGGTCGAGGTTGGTCCTCTCCTTGTTAGAAATATTACGAGAGGTAAAAGAGCACACTTTGCAAAAAGCTCACCACTCTCAAGAACAAAATAGTAGCCATTTGAAGGGCATAATTTCCAAAAATTTTCAAAAATTTTTAATACAGAAAAGAGTTATTCTATTTTCTTATGGTATAGTGACATTTGGGCCACTCCGTACAAACAATGAACAAACTTGGAGATGTTGGTAAGAAAGTAAATCAAAATAAAAACGTTATCCTGAGTTTATATTGCATAGATTTTTTTTTTAAAAAAGAAACATTTATCTGTTTAATTATTTAAAATCACCATAAATGACAAGCGAAAAATTATGCTTGTAATATGTAGAATATAAGGAATGAAATGTCATTTCATGATAAAAAGCAAACATAAGTACAAATAATAGTATTATATATATAATACTATTATTATTATTCATAGTTTACATTTGTTATATAATTTATTTTTTAAGTTAAAATATATTAGATATTTCTACTCATGGAAACAATATTGAAATTATGAAACAATATATAAATTAAGTAATTTTGTTTATTTTTACAAAAAAAAAAAAAAAATAATAATAATAATAATATACACTCACAAAAGAAAACAAATCGAATTAATTGAGATTTTTAAAAATGTAATTATTGAAAATATTATTGCAGCAAATAATTTTTAAACTACTGTATTTATTTATATTCATTAACATTCAAAGTGTATTGAGAAAAATGCAAATAATAGTGAATAAAGCAAACATTCATTAAAAGAATTTTATAGGTCAATTAAGTTTTCAAACAGTCTGTAAAGAAAAAATAAATATATATATACGAATGTTTCGTTTCTTAAACAAAACATTTCAAAAACTATACAGTATCTTACAACTATATAAATATTAAATTTTACTGTAAATAAATAAAAGTATACCACTCAATATTCACAATAGGAAAATATTTTGCGATATTTTTTTCAGCAGATTTATAGTATCGAAAAACTACTTATTAAAAATTGCCATGAGAATGTTTAGCGAAAATTTACACACAGCGGACTCCCGTACAACGCGGAGGATACGTTCCACGTTATAAGAAATCGCGTTATACGAGACGCGCATCATCAGATGATTTTATGCAAATTTACACTTGTCACTGAGTTCCAGCATTGATTGCATATTGTTAATGAGATGTGCGTTAGTTTCAAATATGATTTTATTGTGTGCAGAATGTTAATTAACTTTTTTTTAAAGAAGGTTTCTTTTAATAAAGGAAAAAACAAAAGCAGAATATACGTAACTAAATTTTTAAAATTATTATATACAAATAGATTCCGTATAACACGGAGTCCGAAAATGCGGATTCGTATAACCCGACGGAAAAGTTGTTAAAGTTGTCATGGAACCAAAATAAACATCGTTTGGTATTTATTACAATCAACAGATATTATAAGTAACAGATAAGTTACGTTAAAAAAAAAAATTATCCTATGCGTTATACGGGATTATTTATAGCGTTATATGAGTTATAGTCGCAATTTTTTCATCGCGTTATACGGGAGGTTTACTGTACTTTTATATGAATATATAATATATTTATCGAATATGGTATAACACAAAGAATGTCGTTATTAATAAAAATAATTCTAAGCTCTTCAATTCCATAAAATTATAAAGGGGTAACACAATTTTTACAAAAGATAGATTTTTATCTTCAAATATGCATTTAATGAAGTAATTAAATAAAATTAAAAATCGGTTTTTCTGTTTTACTGTTTCCTAAAATGGTAGTGTGATATATTAAAAAGATCACTAATGTGTCTTTATTTTAATGATTTCTTTCATTTCAAATAGAGCTATTATAGTTCTAAAACTTACCAGACTAATAATAAATTTTAATGAAGTTATTTCTATGAACAAAATAATGTTATACTAGAATTTGGGACCATTATTTAGATTTATGAAGTCATTATGATTTATTCCGAAAAGGGTTGATTGTGAATACCAGTAGCGCACATAACGGGATTGAGACTAAACAGAAACTTCAAATATATCTTAAGTAGAATCAGTTAACCTGTTTCGCAGTTAGTTGATGTTTGTTGTTACGCAATGCTGATTAAAAAATGAATAAGGCAATAGAAAATCCTACCAGCTGCAAAATTCGATCCACAATAAAATTTTTAAATGAGATAAACGTTCATGCAACTGAAATTCACAGTCAACTTTGTTAGGTTTGTGTCAGAATGTATGAGTGAAGAGAAAGTAGACTATTCAGTCAGGGAAGAATAAATGTTCGTGTCCTACTACAAGTGATCGGCAGTAAACAGTAAGTGATGAATTCTCAAAAATGCAAGAAAAAAAAGAAACTAAGAAGATTACGAATTTCGCTTACCAGCATTCACAAACAAAACTGGATGACTTCAGCATTGATTTTCTTCGAATAATTCAAAAATGAAAATAATAAATTTTTATACTGTATTATTACCATTGACGAAACACAGATTCTCATGTGACAATCAAAAGTAAACAACAATTAAGAGACATTTTTGCGACAGAATGAGATGAACTGAAAGCATTGGCGGAGACCATCTTGGAAGAAGAGATACAGAAATCTGTATCCCATTACAACAAATTTTTGAACTGACTTAGTGAAAATGTTTAGAAGTGACCTAAGATTCTTATATACCAGAAGTAGCTAAACAGCGGCTCTTTGATATCTTCAGTGTGGCTCCATACCATGAAAGTCAATAGTTAATATGAAGCAAATATTTACTTAATTTAAAAATATATATCTCCGTAGTTTTTTTTTTTACTTATTATAAAAGGTAATATTCATCTATACGAAATAAATGCATTTGAAATATATAATAAACAATTTTTGAAACTATTGTCAAGATTACTCGAAAAAAAAAACTGATGCGGCTTTCATTGATCCAAAAAGAAACTGATTGTGGCTCTCAACTATTTGAGATTCTCCTAAATGGCTCATAATGACATGAAGCTTGGCCACCCCTAATATATACTTTAATTTCTTAACTTTCAATCATTCAAAAATAAAAGACATATTCAGAAAGTAAGCGATTTTAGTTATTTCTGGAACTGCATGTTTATTTAAACATATACAATTTTATATATATATATAAAATATTAGTTTTCTCATGATACAACTTTCAGCTATCTACAAATTTTTCCTAGCAATGTCCTAATTGATAAAAAGTTCTAAAAATTTGTTTTCTTTCTTGGAGTTAATTTTTCTATTGCAATTTATGCCGCTCTGTTCATTTTCGAATGATTCTTCAATATTATATTATCTATGAAATATCTAAATATCAATTTCTAATTATCAATTATATAATATTTATTAGATCAAATAGTTTTTTTTTTTGTTACTTTCAAAGTGTTATCTTAAGTTCTGTAATAGAAGTTGTTAGCAATGTAAATAGAGTTAAAAGTTTTGGAAATATTTTTAGCTTCCCCTCCTTTTTCTTCACAAATATTTTACAAGCCATATTGTTCAATCAGTTTTAATGAAAATCGGAATATAGGCATTTCTGAAATTAGGTAAGATCACATGAAAATTTTGGCGCACACAGATAAAAGTAAAGGAAGGATAGACATCTGTTCTCTGAAAAACTTTTATAATTCACAGCATGTAATTGTTTTCAATCAAATTTGAAATATAGAATATTTTTAGTTCTATTAAAGTCTCCTAAAAATTTTAGGCTATTGATTAAAATGAAAGGAGAAAAAGTAGGAACTTTCATATCAGTATCTTTATAGATTATATCACCCAACTTATTTTAATCAAATTTAGAATATTATCATTTCTTATCTTAATTAAGATCTTAAAATTTAAATCTAATGAGCCAAAATGAAGAGAAATAGCAGATATATTTCTTTTTGCATAAGTTTAAAATTCTGAAGCTACTACTGAAATCAATCCTTTGATTCAAGTAACAAAGGAAGAGTATCAGAATTTGATTTTGAAATTGATGCAGATAACTTTGAGTTGTTAGTCTCATAATATAGAGCTCATACTGTTCTTCAGCTTCTCCAGAATTTCAAAAAAAATCACTTGATGATCTTTTTGAAATTCTGAAACTGAGGAGCTGTGTGAAAGAGGAAGAGTATGACAGTTTCAATATTGATTGAGGGACTTGAACTCACTGACCGTAGCAGTAAAACTTTTGAGGAAATATATTGGAATAAGCATGAATAACAAAAACTACAAAGAATAAAGGGAATGCTTGCTTGTTATAAGGAAATTTTTGCTTCAAAATTTCCTCAAGCAGTCAACTGCTCATAACTCAAGTACTAAACTGAGTTTTTTGTCATTGAGCACTAAACTGTTTTTTTTTTTTTTTTTTTTTTTACACAATTTAGTGCTCAATTTTCTAAAGCTAATTTTGATAACTCCTGCATTGCTACCTGTATTGTTAGATCCTGGAGATGATTCTATGGTTCAAAAGGAAATATCTCTTTTCTCCTCCTTAAACTGTATATTTTGTTTGTCAAATTTTATAGTTTTTGTAATTTTTTTTCAAGTATAAAATAATTACACTTTTTTTTTTGTAAAAACTTATTATTTGGAACCATTTATCCCATTTTAATATTGTGTTTATGAAAAAATATTGACTTATTTCATCTCTCCTAATATCACCAATTTTTGAGGCTAATAACAGCATAACATCTGGTGATGATTTTATATCAATTATATTCAATTTAAATTTCACTATGTACTACTTTCCCTAGGCCAAAATATGATATTCCATTGAATAATATTGATGCAAATTTTAACAACTTTACTATATGATATAAATAACTGTGTGTGATAGTTTTGGTGCTATCTTTAAATTTGAAAATTTAATCTATTTTGTTTTGATTTGAAAATGTCATTTCTAGGACTGTGATATGTCATGTGTTGAATATTATTACTGTATACTATTTGTTTCTAATATATGCATGATGATCGTTGTTTTATTATTTATTGATCCTATTTTTTGTATTGTATATTTAAGCTACATATATAGTTAAATATGTTTAAAAGAAATACTTTATTTCTTTTCATAATTAGGGTCATATTACGTCCTATTATGGATCTGCATTGCAAAAATATACATCATTTCAAGTTCATGCAACCAATGAAATACGTGAAATGATTACAGTTGATACTGGTATTTTATCTTTAACATGTAATTATATGAGGTTATCATCTAGAAGAGGTTTAACGATTTTTGGCCACAGGTAAATAATTGATTTTTGAATTTTATGTTTTTAAAGTAGTAATAATTTGATATTCTAATATTATAGGGCTAAATGTAAAGCAGATTATTGAATACATTAGAGCCTCAATTTATGTTAAAGTCATGTTTCTGAAAAATGTAATATAAAGTGAAGTACATCAAACTTATAGATATTATTTGCCATAAGAACTTTTTAAAATATTAGAGAGAGATTCTTGTATTAAATATTTGAAGTTTACATACTATTTTAGCACTAAAATGAATAAATAAATGCATATTAAATGAAAATAATAAATACTATATTACAAAACATCATAAATGAAATGCCAAACCTTTTGAAAATAAAAGTTCCAAAAAACAGCACAAAAGCTGCTTTTGTGCTGTTTTTTGGAACTTTTAGTATTGAAGTTAAGCAGTATTGGTTCTTTGTTCTTAACGTTTTGAAAATAAGAAAAAAGTAAGGAAAGAGTACTTAAATCAACTAAATCTATTCTGTGATGATAAAAACTATTAAAAAATAAAATATATACAGGATTAATCTAAAAATAATCTCTTATAGAAAATAACAATTTTCAAATTACAATATAAACATAAACATTGAACAATACAAACAGTACATAACATTGAATAATAATTTGAAAAATATCAAATATCATATTTCTTCAATTCTGAGATCTATTTTTTTACATTTTAACATCTCTACTTTTATAGTAGGTGTGAAAAAAATTTTTATGGTGTAATTTATAATTAACAAATCATCATTATATTGACTGGAAATAATTAGATTTTTACAGTACAAGTATTATTACTATTATTTAAAAAAAGCATATTTAAATATTTAAATGGCAGGTTAAAAGATAAGAGAACAAAACAAAAAGAAAATAAACAAAAGAAATTATATTGCAATTAATAGAATGGAATTAATAGGTTTTCCAGAGTGCTTTGTGATCTTAAATTTGGGTGACTGAAAACAATACTGTTGTAACTTGAAGATTGACTATATTTATTTATGTAATCTGTATATATTATTACTAATAATTGTTTATTTATGTAATGGTACCTGTATATATTTATCCCATCAAAAACATCTCATATATAAAAAAATAAGCCAAGTACAGTATTACCAAAACAGGATATTTGTGAAAATTTAGCTGCGTTATTTTGGTTGGTGTTATCATATTATTTTCTTAAATCGTTAAACAAGTATTTACATGCAATTTAGATGCAAATACTTGTTTGGCGATTTAAGAAAATAATATGATAACACCAACCAAAATAACGCATCTAAATTTTCACGAATATCCTGTTTCGGTAATACTGTACTTGGCTTATTTTTTTACATATGAGATATTTTTGATGGGATAATATATTCTCAGACGAGTATAATATTCAATTAGAAAGTTCAATGGAAAGCATTTAGGGAGAGAAGAACCACCGCTGTAAATGATGTTACAAATCGGAATTCAACGGAGACGAAAGAAAACTTTGGTCCTTGTTCTTTTTTTTTTGCTGTTGTGGCAGTTAATCGCTGAAAAGAAACAGCTTCCTACCATGATTCAATCGAATAACTTAGCAATTCTCCTGCTACAATATAATTAACGTTTGATTATAAATTACAATATTAACAGGTAAAATATTACAAATATATTATTAGTGAAACATAAAAATATCACACTCATTTGGATAAACTGGTCAGAACTTAATTACAATCAAGAAAATTAACTCAAAGCTCGTGTACTCTACGACCAGCTACGACTCTTTACACGAAGTAGGTAGGTTTCAACATGGCGGTAGTCGCGCATGCTCGCTGTAAACTTTATCGCGAAAACAGGGAGAGTGCACCTACTGGATATTCATTATACTGTGGGCTGCCCACCCCTGCGGAGGGGTCAGCCGGATTGTGGAGGACGGAGATCGATAGGCCAGGCCCGGACCCCATGATAAATATTTTCAAGGGGTGAGACCGAGACTCGAACCCGGGTCCTCCAGAGTGGAAAGCCGAAGCGTTTCCACGCGGCCAATCCGGCCGACCTTAATAGACCATTACTCTCATTGTAGTGCATCAAGTTTCAAACTCGTCAAAATCGGTTGAAGAGAACAGATTCTCTAAGGAAGTGAAGAATATTCCTTTATTCAATTTTGGATATAATAGTTAATATTTTTACTAAATTAAAACGAAATGAGAAAAATTTTATACTTTACTACACTAATTATTGATTAATTTTATACACTAATAATTAATTAATAATATTAATTTAATATAATTTTGATTTAACTACACTATATTACTAAAGCATCTTTCTAAACAACAAATATTCTTCAATTTCCTTTCGAAAGATAAGGAAAAATCATAGGAAAAATAATGGTCAAAAAAAGGCGGCATCTGCGGAAAAGAGTTCATTACTGTTTTAATTTTTTATTGGTTGATTTTTTAACGGTTATCAACTTGGAAGAAAACGTTGAACTACGACCTTCGTTAACATTCGTATGAGAAGAATTTTAATGGTGTAACAAATATCGTTATTGGCTAAAATTTATTTTTGATATATCCAATGAAGAGTGCGTCTAGAATCACGTGAGATAAAACTAGTCATATAGTATAGTACTGTACAATCTTTTACTTTTTTCATAAAATTGAATGTGTTATAATTTTTGATTATGTGCTGCTACTTAAATTAAACGAAATAAAACTACTGTATTAATTTATAATCGGATTTTAGAATCTCATTTTCTTTTAGTATATTATTGTAAGTAAATTCAAATTTATTAATGACTGGTTTAGTTTGTTTTATATTCATAGTTATAAAAAAACAATCAAAATGGAATCACTTGAGTATAATAGCTTAAAATTTAAATAATTTATATGATTGTTTCATTACATAACATTCGTATTAATATAATTATCTGAAGAATTTTATTTTTTATTATTCAGACTTTGAAGATCTTTTTCAAAAGGAAATACTTGAAGTTTATATTTTATAGGAAATAAAATTTTGAGGTAGGCTATTATTTATTTATTTTTATTCTAACACACACACACACACACACACACAAACACAATATATATATATATATAAGTACTAGATAGAATTTCAGAATCTCTGCTTTACTTATACAAAATAATATCCTAAGATTGTGTATTGAATGTTGTTGATACTTGTTTGGTATAATAGGCATTTCCAGCGGAATTTTGACCCTCCCTTTATCTTATCTTTTAATTAAAGATCCTGAGTTCAGTGATGATGATCTTGTAGGGCTGAAGCTGTTTTCAAATTATGGAACCCCAAAGTTGGGACTTGGAATCACGTTTTTTTATGATTTTCTGCAAAGCTTTTATAGATAATAGGATATTTTAAATGACTTTAGATATATCTTATCATTCCAAATTGAATTCAGTCAATTTAAATAAACTATGACTTATCTTTATGAAGCTATGTAATTTTTTCCACTTATGATAAAATATATCTGTATTGAAGCTTGGAAGAATTCCTATTTATTAATTTTTTTTATTATTTTGTATGCAAAACATCCTATTAAATTATAACATATTCTTTAATTTTTTCACATTGAATAATAATAATAATCTAATATAGAACTATGAAGATCATTTTTGTCAATCAATTGAAAGAGTTAAGTATGAACAGTATGATTGAATACATATTGTTTGTTAACTTCAAGTTAAATATATTAGAGTCCCAAATCATTGAAAATATTAACCAAGTTGATTTTATATTTACTAATAAGATATTCTGGACTTAAAACTATTTGTTTTATTTTAATCAAATAATAGAATATTCTGCAAGAATAAACAGTTTTCTTACAAACACATCTCAAATTCACAAAACATGTTTATTTTTCACATTTCATTGGCTCACTGACTTTATATTATGAATCATCTTAATTAGTGTATTGTCTAGTTAAAATCTGACTTTTTCCTTATCTGTATTGAATAGCCCAATATTTTTTAATGTTCACTTCACAGGTCAAGTTAAATAATTTATTTAACATGTGAAACATGCTTAGTTTTTGTGACTATGCTACATGAGATGAATTTTTATAATTCATGATACATAAATCTGTGAACCAATGAAATAAAAAAGACAAATATGTATTGTTTAATGAGAAAAAGTCATTAAATCTCTCAAATATAGAGCCACTTGTGAGATTTAATCACACTCATAATCAAACAAGTGACAACAATGGAATTGCATCAGTTGCACCCTATTAATGATATGTCCTTCATAGTATATATTTTATATAGTAATCAACTTAATCAGTCATGTGCTTTCCAACAAGAGAATTCATGTTTATTTGCAAATAATTTTAAATACAATTTCATGAATCAATTATAAAGGCATTTCAGACGAAGTTTCCTGAATCTTCAATATCATATAAGTTAATAATTTCAATTTATTGCTTCTTTGAAATGGGCTCTTTAATAACAAAGAATATAATGGAAGACTATCTTTGCTAATTAATTCATTAAAATGCTAAGAGGATGAATACAGCAATCACTTAGCAAGTCATTTAATTTGCTTCACAAATTGAAGTATTAAATTGACAAAAGGACTAGTTGACTTTTAAAATAAAGATAAACACTAATCAGGAGAGAGAAATATATTACAGGAATGTTTTTGACCTACTCATGAATGATGATAAACTATCATTTTATCATCTTGTTTTAACCTTTCTGTATCAATATATAGTTGAAGATTTACAAATAGGTCAAAAATGTTTCTACAATAAAATTTCTCTCTCCTGATCAATGTATTTATTTTAATTTCACATCAGAAAGCAAAATATGAATAGTTAATTTTTTTTTAGTTAACTTTTCGGATTAACTATACATTCAGATAAAATTCATGTAATACATGAACTGAAATTACTTGAATTATAAAAGTAAGCATGCTATTGCTGTTAGGTTCTTCTTGTACAGGAACACAGATTATGCACCTTTATACTGTTCTTCATTAAAAAAGCATAGTTTGCTTCAAAACCTAAGTTAATAATCAAATTTCCAGATATTGGAGTTAATCCAGAATCTGTGTATAATGAATGAATTGCCTTTTTATTGTGAGAAGTTTGAAATTGTTGCACAGCTTCATACAGTTAAAATGTTTTTTGAGATAAACATTTAATGAAAATGTCTATTAGAACTTAATAATTCAATTTTTTTTTTACTTGAATTATTTAAATAGAACTGCTGATTAAGAGGACAGTGCAACTTACTTACTGCAAATAAAATTGGAGTTCTTTAGAGATTGCATTATTTAAAAAAATTTTTTGGTCCTTAATTCCAATTTGACTACTCTTTATTACTTAAAAGGAATGATCTATAGAAATAATCCATAAATGTTAGATGAATTTAAAATAACATTGAAACAGAAATTGTAAAAACTGATATTGAAAATCTACATTAAATTTCTACAGAAAAGTTAAAAATATATCAGTTTGTGCATAGACAGAATGAAAATATATTATAAAATATCTTTGTAAAATATATAAATTTAATATACAGATATTTCCCAGTTTACATAGACATCCAATTTTTACAAAATCTGACTTTATGTACAATGTTTCCTATAATTTTTTTTTATTTTTTACAATATAGAACATAAGCATATATTGCATTTGTAAATTGTAAGTTTACTGTATTTATTTATAAGCATATATTTTACTTTACATTTACAATATTTAAAAGTTCAAATTATATGGCTATTTATGTTGAATATATTGCTTGTTGATTTTAAGTATCATGTTACTACTACAGTATTGTTCTATGTAGCATTGTCTGTCAGTCAGGAAACAATAGAGCTCCATTATGTCATGAAAATGTAATCACTGTAGTCCATCTAATCCCAGGTGTTTGATTCAGATTTTGATATTTTTTTCATTTAAGCAAAATTATGGCTATATAAAAAAAGTCAGTCCAATATATAGGCCAAAGAATACCAAAATTTATATCTCATGATTATACTTTTTATTTACAAATTTTTGATTAGGCTTTAGATTACCTATCTTTTCGGATAACATAAATGTATCGCAGTATTTTCAATTTCAGAATATGGAAATCATCTTCAAGTGTATAATTCAGTGGTTCTTAACCTTTTTGGAATTGCAGAACACTTAAATAATAAAAAGTTTTCATGGAATATTAAAATCAATAATGTTTATATAAGGCAGTTCTGTCTTCAAAGAATAAAGATATGCATACAGTTCTTAAATAGACTATCAAAAATAAATACAGTATACCTAAATTATAATTTTTAATAAAAATAATTTAGGTACACTGTATTTATGCATTTCAAAATTTTGTGGAACACTTGTGATGAGTTTGCAGAACACTAGTTAACAATTTCTGGTACAAGTAAATTTGAGTGATTCTGACTTGAAACTGATAGAACTAAAAAATTGAAATGATAGAACTCTTAGGGTATATAATAACATTAGTGGAGAAAGAGAGCAAAGGAGAAGTACTGTATTATTATTAAAACAATTGTAGAACCATGATGGGCAACTTCTGCATTTCTGAATTGTGTATGTATATATATATAAAACTGTAAAAGCCCAAAAGTTGGTAAATCCTGCCATTTATGATAGTGAAATGGTAAAAGGCCAAAAAATGCTTATAAACACTTCCATTTCAGGCTTTTACCAAACTATTTCATAAATGCCAGCATTTATCAACACGAGTCTGTCTGAATTATAGTCTGCAGATAATAATAATAGCCATTATCATAGACATTAAAGAATTTTATGAACTTGAAACTAAGTTGGGTAAACTAAAAACATTGCCCATAAGGAAATAATTTACCTGTTCAAAAAAAAATTTTTAAGCATCGAAAAGTCAGAAATGAAGAAATAAGTCTATGTGAAGTAGTAAAATAGCTTTCTTTGGTTGGTGGACAAGGATTTGAAAAATGCAGTTGTTCAAAGAAGTATATCACGAGGATGTCCCTGTGTCTGTTCTGTGCAAACCAGCTAATTTACTTTGTAACTCCAAATGCCAGAACAGCCAACCTTCCTATAATAAATAAGTTTAATTGTGATTAATAAGTCACTTTTATTTCATGAACATTTTCTTTAATACATTAATTAAATGTAGTAAAATAATAAAGCAGTTATGTTATTTTGAACATTGTGTTTCAAATGTAAATTGATAACAGCAAATTATTATACTGTGTTATTTAATAGTGAAAAATATAGAATTTTATCTCATAATAAAATCCTGTTTTAATTTCCTATTACACAGTTTTTAAATAAAGAATGATAAATAAATATATGAACACAAAATAACAGATTTTATATATGAATTGAGTTGCATAAAATTACCCAAGATAAAATGATTTAGAATATTTTAAAATTTACATGTTCAAAGAATAATTTTTAAAAAAATTCACTCAGCACAAACTCAGTCAAAAGCAAAAAGCACAAACTCAGTCAAATAAAATGAACATTTATCAATTCGTATTTTGGTATTGGTAAATGCTGGCATTTACTAAAATGGTTTGGTAAAAGACTGAAATGGAAGCATTTACAAGCGTTTTTTAGGCTTTTATTATGTCACTATGGTAATGCTAGGATTTGCCAGTAAAACATAGGATTTATCAATTTTTGGGCTTTCACAGTAACATATACAGTCGGACCTCCATATATCGAACTTCTATATATCGAAATTCTCCGTATATCGAAGTTTTTTGTTAGTCCCG
>WUQG02449823.1:0-13003 GCA_011317285.2 Androctonus mauritanicus | reverse complement strand
AGATTTATATTTGATTAATGTCATTGAATGAAGGAGAATGTTTGAAGCTCAATTCTCGTCCTATGATTTAGACTAGAGGTGGACGACTTCGTGTCTCTAACAGACACGAAGTCGATACGAACCACATTGGAGAATCTCAAATATTTGAAAACCGCAATTAGGTATTTTCTAGGTTAAAGAGAACATAATCAATTTTTCTGAGTAATTTTAACAATGATTTTAAAATTGCTCATTATATATTTGACAAGATTATTTTGTATATTACGCGTACTACTTTTTACCATAAATGAGTGAATTAAAAGTATATGCTTTTTTAAATTAAATAATTATTATGAAGCAATAGCGATTTAATTTAATTATTTTCTGTTCGTGTTACGGAATCGCATTAAATCAGCCACAATTTGGCCACCATGTGCCATAGTCTATACTTTGGTCTATACAGAAGTTTAAATTTGGAACAGTTGTTTTGCGTGAGTGTGAATTTCATATTAAAATACGCTATTTTTTATGAATATTTTCGTTGTTGTGATATGTTTGCGCGGTATGCCGGATTGGCCACGTGAAAACGCTTCGACTTTCCACTCTGGACAATCCGGGTTCGAGTCTCGGGTCCCACCTCTTGAAAATATTTATCATGAGATCCGGGCCCGGCCCGTCGATCCCCGTCCTCCACCATCCGGCTGATCCCTCCGCAAGGGTGGGCAGCCTGCGGAAGGGCTGGTTTCGCCCAGCCACTTAATACTCTTACTGAGTGGAAAGTGGCGTCATCTGTTGACAAAAAATATATATATGTTTGCGCGAAATTGTAAGACAAAAGAATCATAGTTTCTATTGGCCACCAATAATTTTCGAATGATTACGCCCGACCTTCGACGAATCCTATAATAATTTATTTTTATTTTTAATTTCACTTATGGCTATAAAACATTTAACACATTCGCCTGAATTTTATTTTTACTTTTCTGTTTCCGCCAACTCGACAAATTTTGATAAGCAATTCGGATGAACTGGCCAAACCAACCACTGAAATAACCCGATTATACCAAATAGTTTATTTTATCGCATAAAACAGATTTCGTAAATAAAAATAATAATCGAGAGATGGCGAATATGTATTGAATTCTCTATATTGAACGTTTTGCATTTTATCTAATAGATAATGCCAATTGATCGGAAGGTGGCGTGATCCAGCGTACCTTTGCCATCCGCAGAATCATAATCGAATCTATCCTATTCTCCCATATTTTTCAGGACTGGTGGGACCCTGAAAAAATATCCGCCAATTGGGCTATTACGAGTATGGATGGCTGATAGTAGTCTTCATAATAACATCACTAGTTAATAGCCTAGTTGGGAAAAAAGTATAAAACAAGAAAGAACTGTAGATAGATAGATCCTGGAAATGGGGTATTATAAATCCGCCTCCTCAGAATTATAGAGAAGCATTCTGTTAGTGCGGCCCACAGTATTTCCCATAATCTTTCGTTGGCTGCGCTAAAACTAGGAAATTAAGACGGAACTTTTGCTTTAATATATTTGGGGCAAATATTTTTAATTATATAAAAAGTTAGACAATAAAATTAGGAAATTTATCAAATATATTTCGGTTAAATTATAAAAAAATGTTTCTTAAAATTCTTTATTTTGATATGGCGCGGGTGAACTATCTCTTTTTCGGATTGGTCAAAGAAAGTAGTTAAAATTTGCCGCTTCCAAATAGACGAGATGCCTTTTAACCGGTCTAGCGGTTAGCCGGATGACCGCGGGTTGTACTTCCATCTTGGAGGATCCGAGTTCAATTCCAGATTCCCACATCTCCAGTTTTTCGGGAAGGGACTGATCGAACCTCATCCTTCGTCTGACGGCTGACTTCACCAGGAGTGTGGACGACCTACGATAAAGTCCTCGCCACTTAATTGAAAAGTAGCGTAAAACTATACAGGAAAGGAAAAAAAAACTTGATCTAGCGGCTGTGAAATCCAACCGTGAAAAAGACGGAACTATTCTGATTTGGTTTTATTGGGACAGTTTCCGGTTCAACTACCGACTTGTGGCCTTTGACTCCACTTTAATTAACTGTAAGTTAGTAGAGCGACAACGAAAGAAAAATAATAAAGCTATAAAGTAGAAAATTTGACTGACTCTTTCCCATCCGGCCTCTACCTATTCAAAGCTGCTCGGATCCGGATTTTTGTATCCTCTTGGTCTCCAGATTTTCTCTTTTTAAGTAAATAAGTTTGAACCCTTTCCGATAGTCTGGTGGTTAGATGAAGAAAATAATGGGAGTATTTCCGTCATTATCTTCATCCTAAATTTTGATCGAATCAATAAATAAGAGGAGACTAATCCGTCCACTTTTAACTGATTAATTCAAATTAAAAATTAAATTATTTTAACTATAAAAATTCAATTTAAACTCGAGCGATAGCTTGTATTCGTAGATCAAGAGGCACGGCAGCGACTCTAAGGCCTGGATTCCACTACACCCGAAAATACGCCTGAAACTGAAAGTAACGCAGCCTCCGGCTTGTACACCGTATCTTGGCCAGAAACTCACCCGAAAATACAGTGTAGATAAATTTAACGTTTCAGTTTCAGCTTTAACTACCTAGTCAGAGTTTAGTATTCGGTAGATAACATAGCGGTACGCGGAAGAAGAAAAATTTTCCCTTCCAGACTTTTATGTTCTGCGCATTTAATGCTATGAATAATAAAAAGCTCTTCGTGTTTTTAATTTCTTTCGTCTTTAAAATCAAATAGATTATACAAATATCGAGAAAGGTAATGATTTATCATTTTGATGTTCCGCTTCTTAATTTACTCGTTGTTGGTGTGGTAGTTTAGACAAGCGCACCATCAGTCGTCGGTGCATTCTCCAACTTGAATATGGGCACTAGATGGCGCTGTATAAACAAGTCGCTAAAGCATGAACTGAAAGTAACCCGAAACATGACTTGGCTCGTTTCAGTTTATGTTATCAGTTTCATTTTTCCGGGGTAGCGAGCCCAGACCTAAGACTCGGTTCTCACACGCCGCAGAAGACGGAAGTGCCAATGAAATGGCGAAATGACGTCATTTTTGTCCGGAGACGACGAAAACGTGACGGAATACAGAAGTCAGAAATTTGTAGTTTTTGCCATTTTAGTCGGCGGAATGTCAAAAAGTTAACCAATGGGAAGCCAGCTGAACAATGACTTAGCAACACATTCAGTTTAAATCAAAAAAGAAAAAACTCACTTGTCAGAAAAACATAAAAATAAAGAAAAATGTGAGAAATTATGATATATTATCGGATTTTTTTTCTATTAGAAACTAAAATGTATGGTAATAAATTATCGGTAAATCTAAACTTTTAAACAATTTTGAAAAAGTTTTGTTGTTTTCTACAGTTTTGAACTTTTCCATCATTAAAACAAGTAAGCAAAAGAAATATAATACAACGATGTTGTTATTTTATATTTATCTTTTAATTGCGACATTCCAGAAAAAGTATTCAATGGGACACTGGTGACCAAATTACAACTTTCAAATCCAATTAATAATTGAAAGAGCGCAGTTTTTTAAAAATTGCAAAAACACACAGAAAAGTTTCGTTTTTTTTCCTTCTTCTCCTCCTTTTCCTTTTCCTCCACCGATATGGATGAAATTTGGGATACAGGTATTTCTTAGTTATTATTGGAGGTCCTCTGATAATTTAAGCACCATCGGATCAAAATAAAGGAGAGACAAATGGATTCCGTTTCCACTAATACCTCTACATATCGCCTTGTTTACTCGCTTTTCACCAAATTCGGAAGATTGATATATCCTAACTCGATTAAAATCTGATGAAAATTTTGGCCCGATTGGACTAAAAGTAAAAAGTGTAGAAGAAGATGATTTTCTTCACTATAAATGTCTCTATAGTTCTGGAACACGTGTAGAATGACTTACGTTAAAGCTTTCCGAAAAATGCAGGCGAAATGAGAAAAGTATACGACCTTTTCAACTTTTTTATGGTCGACGGTTCAACCGATTTCCACCAAATTCGATATACTGCGTGTATATTTAAACTTTTCCTGAAAATTTCGATTAAAGATCGAATTAAAAATAAAGAAGATATTTAAATGATGTATTAACACGTCGCTGTTAGAATCGTCTGTCAGAAAAATGATTTTCATCTAAAAAACAAATGATATCTCGTCAGAATCATTAAATATATAAGAAGCCAGCCAAAAAGTTAGGATATTTGTTACAAATTAGATGCGACAACATGGTCTGACTTATTTTCTTAAAATCGTCAACCATTTGCGCCCGCCTCTAAATTGTAACAATTTAAATGCGTCTATCGGTTGACGATTTAAGAAGATAAAAAAAAAATAACATCAACCAATATAGCCGCTTCTAATTTGTAACAAATATTCTAACTTATTTTTTTACACGTTAGATGTTTTTGATGTGATGGTTTACGCCATTTATATTTCTTGAGGACCTAGGCGCTAAAGGTTTGAGGCCCACAGAATTGGTAAATTAAATGAAACGAAGCAAAATTATATATATATATGTGTGTATGTGTATATGAATGTAAAATAGTATGTATATATTCGTATATATATGTATAGTAATGTATTAAGTATCCCTTCCTCTCTTTCCACAAATGCTTCGGAGTACTTTCATTTCACTCGCCTGAAGTCGGCTTCTTCGAATCCCTATTCGATGAAATATGGTTAGGATCCATATTTCTGCAGCATATAACAAAATTGGAACGAAGTATTGTCTGAAGATGCGGAGTTTGGCTTTCGTTAGTACTTCTTTATTTCAAATCAATCCTCTCATTCCCTGGTAGAAATGTCCGGTTTGTTGAAATCTTCTAGTGACAGAAGACGGAAGATCTGCTCTTCCGTCCTCTGTTAGTTCCGATCCTAGATATTTGAAGTCGTCCACTTATTGTAATTCTTTTCCTTCCAATCAAATCATCCATTTTCGATCTTCTTTGTTCCTCGCAACCACCGAGACTTCACTATTTTGGTTAAGTTATTTTCAACACAAAATCTTTCGCATTCCTGTTCCATGCATCTAATTGTTCCTGAACCTCATTTCCACGCCAAATTGTGACAACATCAACAAAGAGATAGGCAGTAATCTTCTTCTTTGATCTCTACCAGTGTATTCATCTCTTCTTGTTAGCAGTTTACTAAGTCCACTGGATGTATATATCTATTAGAAGATTCTTTACCTAATTTACATATCTAAAAAAATTAAATTATCCGATCATCTCTCTTCCGAAATTAGGTTGGTTTTCTACTATACAAGCAGTTTCAGAAAGAATTAAAATCGCCTAGTTTCCGAATATGTCGTTTATTTAGCATTTAAAATCCATTGGCTTGTGTCTAACTTTTAACGGTTTTAGCCAGCACCACAATGTTGTCATTCTGCCACTCGACGTCGTAGATCGGTGTTATGTCATAGCTACGCAGGGGCGTAGCTACTGCGAAGCAGTTGGAGCAAACTGCTCCAGGCACACGAATCGTAAAGACGCAAAATTAGGAAGAGCGAAATAAAGATTTATAAAAATTCCAGAACTTAGGAAATAATTGGATGTTTGTTAATTAAAAAAGATACCTTTGAGTTATCAGCTGTATGGAATATTGAACCTTCTTTTCTCCAAAAAAAAAAGAAAAAGAAAAAGAAGATGGTGTGGTGTGAAAAAATTCTTTGATGAATTACAAGTAGATGAGCGCATTGAAAACAGCGAACAATTTTTCAGAGTCGAAGTGTTTTATAAAGTAATTAATCAATTAACTACTAGATTTGAATCCCTTCAACAATTATGTACACTTTTTAAGTACTTATCTTGTGGCGTTATCTGATAAAAATATTCTGGAAGTATCAGAATGGTTACAATCGGCATATCCCTTCGACATTTCATCTCAACTGTTTCCATTTAAAACCTGTTTTTATTTTCAATAAACTTGTACAGGTCAAGTTGCTGAACTAATTTTAATTGACACCGCAGCCTGGAGTGGAGTAGCTGGACATTATTTCAGCAATGCTGATATTTTGGCCTTTACTGTCGACAGCGGAACCAAGTTTTTCGAAACTTACATTAATCGAAACCTATTTAAGAAGCAGCCTGTCACCGCACCACCTTATCTTTTTGGCCACTATATCCATGGAAAGAACCATAGCTGGTCGACTTGATCCGAAGAACGTTATTGACCGATTCGCAAACAATTTCGAAGATTTTTTAGATGGAACCTAAACATACTTATATTTTATCAATACAGTCTATAAAATATGCATTAAATTAAGTAGATACTCCGTATTTAAAAAATTATATATTATTTTATAATTGTATTTGTTACATCGAATATTTTATGATTGTATTAAGTAAGGTTTCAAATCCAAATAAGTTCACATATATTTTTTAAACCTCAAAATAATTTTACCAGAACTTTTCCCAAAGACAAGGGGGCGCACCAATTTTACTCGCTCCAGGGCCAAAATTGAATATGTAGCTACGCCACTGTTGCCATTTTATAAATAAGAGGTTTATTCATCGATACGGCACCGGGTGGTCAGTATCCAAGGTTGTCACTTCATTCCGTGAGATAATGACGCTAAATATTAAGTAAGTCGGATAAGCCACATATTAACCGACTTACTTAACACTTAGATTCATTTATTGGCATTAACAAAGTAATAATTGTCGAGCTAAGCTGCTTAATATATATCACCATCTACTATCCATAATACAAACTAAAATTTTGATAAAGATTAAATTCCTATAGGATTAAAGAATGAGGATTCGGGATATGTTTTAATGACAGAACATTACTACAGAATTTCGTGAAAACCTACAAATTATTTCCATGTTATTAGTGGGAGTTCGATCTTATAAGCATCCATTTCTTTCGGAAAGTAGACTAAAAATCGAATTAGAAAAATTAACTAAGTCATAGAAACCTGATCAAACTATTCCGTTTAATATAATTTATTGATGAGCGTTGGTTCAGTTTTTAATCCTAAATTTAATACTTTGGCTTCACCAGAAAAAATTGTTGGTATGTTTACATTTTTCACCTTTCTCCAAAAATGGGGTGACGATTTCAGTGTAATGGTTGATCGATCATAAATGTGGTCATTAACCTTTATTTGTTCCATATTTCTTTTTGATGTTCGTTCTATTTTTAGTGAAACCCAAGCTGTCGAATTGGCCGAAGGAAACAGTCACACTTTCTGTAAGCGTGGCTCTGTTTATTGGTTATCTAAACTTCAGCAGCCACGGGTGTATAAACATGTCAAATTCTTAAAATAAAGATGGCGAATCCATGGCAAGACCGCTAGACTACAAAATCTATCAGGCAGCTTTTATCGACAGGATTGCCGTTCTAAAAGATGGCCGATACGATTTTATCATTCCCATTACATCTTCTTGTTTAAGTCTCTGTAAGTTATACGTTTATTGTATGGTAGAACCTAGAATAATATAACTTTAGTGTATGGGGTTCTAGGAAGATGCTGTAAAATCTTGGCCATCTTCTCAGACCGAAATTAATTTTGGAATTGTAGAGCCAATGATTTTTCTATTTAGATAGCTATTTAGGTAATAAACAAAGAACCATCCTCTAAAATCTTAATATCATGGCGGCTATGTGGTCTAATTAATTGGCAATTTATTGATTAATTCGATTTGAATACTGCCAGAAAAGAGTTCTCATCGAATTAAAATAAGTTCCGCTGCCTGGTCTCGCTAACAGTTTATTTCAATAAGAAACTGTTCTATATATATTTCATTCTGTTTACCAATCCAGAAAAATTTAAAATAAAAAAATCGAAACTCTTCTAGTCAAATTCTGTTGGTCAGTAAGTATGGCTGATATAGTAGCTGGGCGAGAATTTAAAATAAAAATCAACCACTTCTAATACGTTTAAATGAACTCGTCTTAAAATATTATCATTCGAATGTTCACCGAGGTCAAAATCCGGATTTATATATTCTATAAAAATACCCAGAAAAAATGTGTTAATCGTTACCCACCCGTATCCTGTTATTCTTTACCATCTCCAATTCTTTTAAATGTTTTCTTACAAAAAATAATTTCATGTAACGCATTTATCCAAACCATCGATAGGCTCATTCATTTTCGACTTTCTGCCTGATCCCATTTGGTATTGTTGGACGTCGAAAATTTTAAAAAGCCATCCTGGAGAATACTAATTGCCTATTTTCTGAACATGTTCTTTAATTTGGAATGATTAAAGATAAAAGATTGAATTATACCATCGAAATCATCTTTAATGTCACAGCTTTAAATATTTTCCCCTGTGTGATATTAAGTATTAAACTCTTGCCACTCGGTGAGTTGTAAGCGGCTGGTGGTCAGCTCTGTATTGTCGTCCGGTGAAGAATGGGATTCGACGGACCCCTCTCAAAAAGACTGGAGTGGTAGGGACCGGGAATTGAACCCGGATCCTCCGAGATAGAAGCGCACACGCTTCCACCGCCCCCATCCGGCCATCGTATGTATTGAAAGATAGCAAAATTCATCATTTTTAAACGGGTTGAACGTTCATCATTTTTAAACGGATGAAGTTACTTGGTCAATTAAGCTTAATTAATAATCGAATTTAATACCCTGGTTATTCTACTGAATTTCATAAAAATCGTTTAAACTATTTTAAAATTATTAGAAAGAAACACTCGGAAATTTGAAGTCCTCCATCTTCGAATGGCCGAGGATAAGGGAGTAATTATATATCGTGGAAATTACCAATCCCGATAAAGGTCGAAAATCCAATAAATAGTTCGGGATATACAGTATTTCAGAAGTTCCACTGTCAGCCATTTTTAAATGGTCGAAACTGGAATGTTAAATCGCTACCATATTTCATGAAAATTTGCTAATTAATTCAAAAATTATTGGTGGAAACATATAGACGGTATGGATCATTTAAACTTCATTTTTCTTTCAAAATTCGATATACAGTAGGGGAGGAGTAACACCGGTTGATGGTAACAGACACTAGTATTCATTCATAGTTTGCGCAAAAATCTTGAAATTTCCCACCAAGATGCCTACCGAAGTAATTCCATCTGATGACGTTTTCTCAGTTAGCTAAGGCAAATGTAACGCGATTGATTCAACAAAAACGTTTCAAATGCGACGTAACTAAACAACAGCTTGGTTTTAAAAGTTGTCATAAATGGTTTCAGTTGTTAATAATTGTTCCTGTGTAGCAGTCACGTAATAACTTATAACGTATAACCCAAAGAATATGCTTAACTTATATGGTATAACCCAGGGATGCACAGACCCCGGCCTCCGTTGATGTGTTTGCGACCCCCCTTACCGTGTGTTATTTTGACAAGTCACACCATCAACTAAATAGATCTATGATTTGTAGTTTGGAACCACGCATTTTCAAATAATATCTTTCTGATGCCAAATTATTTTTACAGCGGTTGGTTTTAAACAATAAGGAAAAAATAATAATCATATTTTTATAATAATAAACATTTTTTTATTTTTACTGTATTTATGTGTGCGACATAAGTAATTTCAAAAAGTTGCACGTGTACAGGAAGTAGCGCTGCCGCTGAACTAATGAAAATTTAGAATCAATCTTGCCTTTGACAATTAAAAATGTCGAATCTAACATTAAAAAATTGTTAAATCGATGCAATATCACGCATCCAATTAAAAATTCTTTGTTTACTTTTAATTACGTTGTCCTATAACGTGTAATTAATAAACATAAGATATATATCTTTCGTGGTTTTGTGGTGGCCCTCCTATAAGTCACAGTGACCTTGGTCTTAACGAGTTTACGCCTTCCCGGTAAACTTAATCTATCTTCACTATTAAGTCTAACCGTGATAGTGTCTTCTAAACCAAAATGGTGGAACCTGGAACAAATTGAGATGACGTTTCAAGGCACGGGCCCGAGTTTTAAAGGGCCTTATATGGGAGTATTATTATTATCATTATGGTACAGTATTATTCCAGGTTTTCCCATTTTTTATTTAGGGGGCTTAGTTATTACTTTGGCCGGGAGCCTATAACACACTCGATTTGTCGTACGAAACTTAGGGACGGGTGATAACAGTCTAAATTAGTGATATTTATTCATCCAGGAAGCGACGAGGAATGCGTCACACTTGCCACCTGTCTTCTACAAGTGGCAAATGTGACGCTATTAATTCATCAAGATTAAGTTGAAATTTATTAGGTATAAGCTAAAATTTAAGTGGCAAAACCTTGGGCACAGGCTATATTTTCTCGAAATTTTGTAGTGTGGTAACCTACCCCACAGGACGTTACAGCCTACCCAGACAGAGACAGATGGAATAAAATTTGTTTTGAACTGGTGAAGAGAAGACTAAATGGTCTCGACAACGACGCGTTCTGAAATTTAAATTTTTATAGCGTGAAATAATTATAAAGTAAAAATTATTAAAATGGCCGCCTAGTGTATTTCAATTTCTCACGCACGAATGTGTAGGCCTACTATTACGCGCTTTCGAAAGAATTTCTTTTTAAATTTTCATTGTATTACTTCCAGTAAAAGCTTGTAGAAATTTATTTTATGTATATTTAGTAGCTCTACTCGTAGATGACCGTATGTATTTTCCACTGGAATTAATCCATAAATTAGAAAATATTTTATTTTACAAGAATAGTGAGGTATTACTATAACAAGTTGTTAAAATTAAATATCCTTTAAGAGTTTTATAAACTGCGTAATGACTTCCTTTAAGAAAGTCATTATGCAGGTCTTGTCCCGCATAAATCGATCCAAGATTCGCTTGTAATGTTTAATTGGCTCGGCGTATATCCTCCTACTTTCCTGGTTATAATAGTATTTTTCTTCCTTATGGCTGTTTGATAGATGTACCATTCTAGACAATTTAATTATATTTTAAATTCATTATTGCGCCATCTTCTTCCATCATCGATTGTAGCCTTATTACATTGCTTCTTATATACTGTTCTTCTCCCAAAATTGTCTTTTCTATAGAGATTTACTTTTTCATTATCCAATCTAATTAGAATCCAATCAAACTAACTCGAATATATTTCCATTTTTAGATACGGACTGCCGACCATGACACTTTGAATGACACGTGTCGTGTTTATCTTATAGAATTAAATAGTTACGCCATTAATTCTATGAGATTAATAGTTACGCTATTAATTCTATGAGATTAATAGTTACGCTATTAATTCTACAAGATAATATTGGTATACTAGGATGTATCAATATACAAACTCTGCCCGTTTATAATTCTATGTGGTCTGCAGAGAATTAAAAAGAATTGCAAAATTTCTTACAGTTTAAAGCTTTATAGTGAATTAATAACATATATATATATTCCATATATTTTTATTCAGTATACAGTATTTCGTGCTGACAGAGTCGACAAATAATGGCATTTTATGGAAAAATATATTAATTATATCTTTTCACTATTTTTTCAACTGGTGCGATTTTGCTATAAAAGTGTCGCTAGGTATAACTTTGGCCAGGTAAGATAATTTTTGTAAAATTGTAAAGTGATTCAGAGAGGTAGTAAAGTCGAGGAGCAACCCCTGGCATACTTGTAAAATGTTTTAAACGCGTTACCTTTGGTGCGGGACGTTGATCACTGTGCAGGCATCGGTGTAGTTAGAAGAAAGTTTACCAATTGTTATTTATGATGAAAGTTATAATTTTAGTCCCTTCGATACGCAACAAAGTCAGTACTTCTCTAGAAAGAACCGATTTAAAAATTAACCCACAGCGAAAAACTGTTTATGCTGTATGGACCCATTAACGCTGGAGGAACTTGCCCCACCTAGCTCATATTTTAACTATTAATTAATATTTTCTAAAGGAGATTATCGCTTATGTTGTTCGGTGTATTTTCCACTAACTTACTGGTTAGTAGATTTTTTACGAAATTTAGTGGGGAAGCGAGGTAATGGAAGATGACTTTGATGACAAATATCCAACGACGCAAATAACTGTGTCAAATTATTGCGCGTGTTCAGTCAACGGCCGATTAGTTCTTTATGGAATGGCTGATTTGTCACACTCACGCGTGTAAAATATATCCACGGTTGCACTATTATCCATCGTGTACACACCAATGGTTTTTATGGCCACGTATATTTAGATATTTATCGTATTAATAAGCTTAAAAACAATTCGTTTTAAAGTTAATTTTTGACCATCCTCGGGTAGTTTATGGGAATATTCCCAAGTTATAAAATTAAACGACTCCCACCATACCTACTGACAGGTGCAATTGCCACCTTCTACCTATACTTCCTTTATTTTATGCCATGTCATCCTTTTATCGCGTTGGTTGTTTTCGTTTTTTATTTCTTTATTTCCGATAGGGAAAATGTCTATTGGTAGCGCGGTTTCGATAAACGCAGCCGTGGAATATCGCGCTATTCCTACCCATACAGCGTACCATCGGAAAGATAACATCTGACGAAACTTTTATCTTTAATCCCGGCGTCTAACTTCGGCTAGGCCATAGACGGACCAGATACACCTCAGCTGGGCTGATGGCGCGGAATTATTTTATAAAAAGGGAGAAAATTCCGCCTACTCGAATTAAAAACGGGATAATGTCTTTAGTGTTAACTATGGCGCCATCCGCTCATAACCTACTTCAAAATTATGGAATTATTAGCATCGATAATGGCAAATTTTTCTCCATCAATTAAATTTTTAGTATCTGTCAGTGGGCAAGGTGAAACGGCATTATACCACCTTCTTTTTTATCCTGGACCCATAAAAATTGCCACCGATTTTTAAATGGGTAGAGGAACCGCTTAAAAATTTGAAAAATCTTGTTTATTTTTTGGATAATTAATTGATAAATCCGCTTTTTTTAATTGGAGTAGTTAGAAGTATTTTTAATTCGGCAATTTAGTATCCAACTAGAAAATAGCGTGGCTACCGAGTTATCGGCTAATTAACTTTTTTAATTATTCCGCACCTATTGTTCGTCAAAGACGGACCCTGG
>WUQG02449812.1:0-13003 GCA_011317285.2 Androctonus mauritanicus | reverse complement strand
ACTCTTAAACAAAAATATAATATGTTAAACAATAATGAATATAACAATAAAATAATGAGAGCATAATAAAATAATAAGTAGGATAGGTCAGAAGTAATCTCTTCACAGCTACTTCTCAAACAAATTTTATCCTTCTTTGAATTCAAACTTGGTAGCCTATGCTATGCTTTCTTGAAAAACTATATTACAAGCATTTTGAGTTCTTGCAGTTCTTCAACATTTGCTACTGGGCTTGGATAATCAAACATTTTATTTTTGATATATCCCAAAAAGAAATAATCAGGTGGCATAAGATCAGGTGACCTTGGAGGCCATTTTATTATAAGGCTGTATGTCCTGATCCATTTTACCTCATATATTTCTTGTAAATAATTTTGTACAGTTCTTGAATTATGTGCAGGGCATCCATCTTGTTAAATCCATATGTCATTTTGTAGGTTTCTTAATAAGTGTGGCAGCTCATGTCTTATGCCTTTCTGAATGGTTTCTTCATTCCTAAATATCACTGAAAATATTGATTGTAGGAAAATAATTTTACCATGAAAATTGCACAAAAAATTGATGGAATCAGATTCCATTAGAAAAATAGTACACTTCCATTTGAAAAAACAAAGTTGAAGCATGCACTGCACAAGAGAATATGCAGAAAAAAAATATTAATGGTGGATTGTAATTTGGAAGGAAAATGTAACAGGACACGTTTTACAGTTTTCACATATACCTGATAGTTTTCAAGAAAAATACCTGGTCCTTAGAAATGTGGGCACCCTGTATATAAGCATCCCTACAATTTCTCTATAAGGAACATTAATAATTTCTTTATCATCATTGTTTATGTTTACATCTTTTTCAACTGGTATTTTAACTCCTTTACAGTTTTCCATTTTAGAAATCTTTAGTACTTTTTTTATCATTGCTTGCTGTGAAATTTAATCCTATTTCCATCTCATTCTGTTTTTATTCCAATAAATTTTTTTATCTCATCAAGATCTTTTTGTGTTAAATTGTTTTTTTAATTTTTCAACTGTTTCCTGTATTTCATCACCTGTTATTATAATATCATCAATATAGATTAGTATAAAAAATATAGAATTCAACCCAAAAATGCAGTTGTGACCAAAAATAGTTACTAACACAAATGTTTTCGGCAATACAAAAATAGTTGCCATCTTCAGGTTCAAAAACAAAAACAGCTAAGGATTCTTAGTCATTTTTGTTTTTGAACCGGAAGATGGCAACTACTTTGTATTGCTGAAAACGTTTGTGTTAGTAAATATTTTTGATCACAACTGCATTTTTGGGTTGAATTCTTTATTTTTTAGTTTATTAAATGATTATGCAGTATAATAGAGTCTCTCTTAATAGATTAGCATAATAGTTTTTTGTTTAAAATATAAACAGAAGTCTCTTCTTGACCTTCTAAAATCATTTTCATTAGCAAAATCATCAAATATTTCATTCTATGTTCTGGGTGTACATTTTAGTCTATATTATGTTCTATTCAATTTATAAACATCAGCTTCTGTTTCAGTGACTCCTTGAGATATTTTTATGTATATATTTGTTTTCTGCTTGCCATTTAGAAATGCAGTTGGAACACCTAGATGCTTTATCAACCAATCTTTACTTAAAGCCAATGATAGCAGCATTCTCATTGTTGATAGTCTTGCAACAAGTGCATAAAGATATTCCTCATTTTTCTCTTCGTAGCCCTTGACAACCAGTCTAGCTTTCTTGTTCTGTCTTCTTTAATCTTAAATACTCATTTACTGTTGATTGCTTGAATTCCAGTTGGTAATGTGGATTTTGACTAGATGCCTATTTTTTCATGAGCTTCTAACTTTTTACTTATTGCACTTCATTCTTTTGGCTGTATAGCTTCTTCATATATTATTGGATTATTTATCTTCATTGATAAATACAATAACCCTGATAGGCTTCAATTTCATAATTTTCCACTAAATACTGCAGCATTTTTTTATTTCTTTTCCACCTGGAATATTTACCTCTTCTTGCTATCTTCTTCTAATTCTCTTATTGATTTATCTTGCAATTTATTCTGATCTTCTTCTATATGTAATATTACTTTATTTTGATTTTCTTTTACTTGAGCACCAAATGGTTTTTCATCAAATTTTACATCTCGTGAGACAATAATTTTATGGTCTTTAATGTCCCATAGATGATAACCATTGTCACAATATCCAATTAACCTTGTTTCTATTGCTCAATTGCTAAGCTTGTCTGATGTTGATAAAAAAGTTTTACATCCAAAAGTCCTTATTTTTTGTATATCATTTTGGTCATACCATTTAATAGCAGATATTCTTCCATTTACTGAAAATGTGGGTGATCTATTTAATAAAAAGGGTAGCAGTATGAACAGCTTCATCCTACAAATATTTTGGCAAATCACTTTCTACAAACATAGTTCTTGCCTTATCTAAAAGTATACAGTTCATATGCCCACTGACACCATTTTGCTGTGATATATAAGGTATAATAAATTCAATTTTAATTCCCTTTTTCATGCAGAAGTTCTTTAATTCATTATTATTGAATTCTTTTCTGTTTTATTATATCTAACCCTATAGACTCTTGTATTAAATTAATGTTCAAGTCTATTTATGTAATTAATAACATCTCTAACAATTCTAGTTGCCTCATTTTTATTTTCAAGCAGATAAACTTGAGTAAAATGAGAAAAATCATTAGTAAACATTTGAAAATATTTTTCTTTAGCCTTTCTTAACAATTATTATTCTTGTAACAGGATAAACTTTTATTAGTAAAACGTTTTCAACCTTTCTTTGAGTTCTTCATCAGTACAAAAACACTTTTTATACAAATATTTTAGAACAGAACACAACTAGTTCTATATTCTTTAGAACATGTTTTTGTTTTAGAAAAATTTTAATGTTTCTTTAAACACATTTTTAAAATATATATACAGTGATTAAATTTAAACCATTTTAAAAGGAATAATAATATAAAAATTGAACAAAAACATAACAATATAATCTTCTAATGAGAATCTGTGACTATCATCCTATTATGTAGAGTTTTACATATTATTTTTGCACACCAGCACCAGGATAATGGAAGGTTTTCTGTGTCATTGTTATTAATTAAATTTATTTTATCCCTTCTTTTTTCTAGCTCTATGGCTTCCACAGTGTTGCTACCTACATTATTCTTGATGGTTCTTACTATCCTCATATCATTCCAGTATATAGATAGGTCATTCTCATAAGCTTTATTAGCCAAAGTGATAGCTAACTTATTAGTCTTAATATTTGTTTTATGCTCCTTGATTCTAGTATTCAGGCACTTCTTTGTTCTTCCTATATAAAGCAGTAGTTAACTTATCTAAGATTGATAAATTAAATACTGCTTTGGCTAATAAAGCCTACGAGAATGATCTATCCATATACTGGAATAATGCAAGTATAATAAGAACCATCAAGTATAACATAGGTGGCAACACTGTGGAAGCCATGGAGATAGAAAAAAGAAAAGATAAAATAAATTTAATTAATAACAATGATTCAAAAAAACCTTCCATTATCTTGGTGCTGGTACTTCAAAAATAATATGTAAAACTCTACATAATATAATGATAGTCATGTATTCTCATTAGAAAATTATATTGTTATGTTTTGGCTCAATTTTTATATTATTATTCCTTTTAAAATGATTTAAATTTAATCACTGTATATATATATTTTAAAAATGTGTTTAAAGAAACATTAAAATTTTAAAAAAAACAAAAATGTGTTTCTAAAGAATATAGAACTACTGTAGTTGAATTCTGTTCTAAAATATTTATATGAAAAGTATTTTTGTACTGATGAGCATCTCAAAGAAAGGTTGAAAACGTTTTACTAATAAAAGTTTACCCTATTACAAGAGCTAAATAATTACAAAAGTATTGCTAAAAAACAGGAATTGTCAAAAGCTATTTTCTTTAGTCTTTGTTTCTGGATTTAATAGTCCACACAAATCAATATTGTCAGTTATTAGCAGGGGACATTTTCATATTTTCTTACAAACAAACAAATATATATATATATAACAATGATAATCAAAATTGTATAAATTATATGAAAACATTGATGAATATTACTCCAGCAAAAGGGAAGGAGGTGTGTCAAAGGCCATTCCTTCCTTACAGATGTTACTGGAAAAACATTAAAGAATTATTATAAATAAAACTAAATATAAGAATTATAAATAAAACTATGAAGTAGATTTTTTTTATATATAAAACATTTTAAAGGAAATAAAAGATATGAGACAAAAACAGAGAAGAATGTTTATATCAATAAAAAAAACAAGCCATAGCAGAGTCTATGTGGGAGACCAATTATGCTCAGCCATAAACAAAATTAAAATCCTTCCATCATTGTATTTGTTTAACTTTATTTAAATACACTGTACACAAAGTAAAGATATAATGAAATCAAATGATTATTGGATGAGAAATATGGCTGATATTTAATTCAATAAAATATGAAAAAATTAAAAGAAATGTAAATTTTCTTTAAAAATTAAGAAATTAAGAAATGAAAAATAATAGCAGATATAATATCTAATAAAATATATAAAAATTATTTCATTTTATCTAAGAATAATGTTTTTATAGAAGAAAAATGAAGTATAAAGAAATAAATTCATTTAAAAGACTGAAATGTTTGTCAAAATTTAAAATTTTTTTAAACTGTCAGCAAGTACCTGATATAAGGACCATATCCCAAAAATTTCAAGCAACAAACTTTAAAAATAACAAAAATATCACAATTCATAAAAATATGCAAATTTTTAGTAAAATTACAACTAATCAACCTGTTGCTATGCTACTCATATTACAGATCCAACAAACTCATGTTGAAAGATCACTTAAGAGTTAATGTTGAACATAATGTTGCTGAAGTTTCAATTATAAGGAATAATTTGTGCAACTATTACCTTTATTTTATGATATGTGTACAGGGTTTACAAGCTTCAGCAATTATATATAGTAGTATAGTATAACTATAAGGTTTTCAGAAAGTAATTTCATTTTTTTCCCATGAGTGGCATTAGTTGTATTTTTAACTTACCAATTTCATTCTAAGCTATATTATCATTATATATTTTGATAGCTGATATTTCAAGGTTATTTATAAAAAACCTTTTTTGATTCTGTGCAATTGTTTTTTTTTTTTTGGTGTCATATCAAAAATGGAAAACAAAAAGGAGCATTTTCCACGTATTTTGCTTTTTTATTATTGAAAAGGTAAGAATGCTGTTCAAGCAAGAAAAAAGTTATGTGAAGTGTTTAGAAAAGATGTGTTAACAGAATGCCAGTGTCAAAACTGGTTTGCAAAATTTTGTTCAGACAATTTTGATATTAAAGATGCACACATTCTGGAAGGCCAGTTGAGGCTGATGAAGACAAAATAAAGGCATTGGTTGAAGCAAACTGCCAAAAAAACAACACAAGAAATTGCTATGAGATTGAATTTGTCAAATTTGACCCTTCATGACCATATGAAATGACTTGGTTTCATTTCAAAGCTCAATATTTGGGTTTCATATGTTCTCATGGAAAGAGATTTGCTCTGTCACATTGACATCTATGATTTGCTGCTCAAACATCAAAAAATGATCCATTTCTGAAGCAAATCAAAAACTGGCAATGAAAAATGGATTGTTTACAACAATGTCAAATGCAAGAAATCATAGAGTAGAAGAGATGAGCCAGCTCAAAGTATTCTGAAAGCAGATATTCATAAAAAAAAGTGACGTTCTCTGTTTGGTGGGATTTCAAGGGAATTATTTTTTTTAAATTTCTACCAGACAATTCCACAATTAATTCACAAGTATACTGCCACCAATTGGACAAAGTGAGTGATTCCATCAAACAGAAAAGGCCAGAATTGATTAACAGAAAAGGTATAATGGTTCATTATGATAATGCCCAACCTTATACAAGTTTGATGACTTGCCAGAAGCTATTGCAGCCTGGATGGGATGTATTACTGCACCCACCGTATTCACCAGATCTGGCACCCTCCGATTATTTGTTCTGGTCTTTACAAAATTCTTTAAACGCCAAAACATAATTTAAATGATGGTGTCAAAAATCACCTGGCTCAGGTTTTTTGGAAGCAAATATCAAAAATTCTACAAGCATGAAATCATGCTATACCAGAAAGATGGCAAAATGTGTTGGACCAAAATGGTCAATATATAACTGAATAAAATATTTATCTACTATAAAAAAATTGTTGTTCATTTTCATGAAAAATGAAATTACTTTCCGAACAACACTAAATTAGCTGATTAAAGAAACAAATGCTTAGGAATATGTTAGTTCTTGTACATTATACTTGTGACACTGAGATTAAATAAATAATTCTGAGATTAATTTTTTCAGTTTAAATAAATTTAATACAAACAAATCTAAATTTTATACAAATCTTAAATTATTGTATAATAAATATCTATATTCATTTTTCATCAGAAGGATAAAAATGATAGATATGATGAAAATAATAAATACAGTAGAATCTCAATATCTCAAATTTCATAGGAACAAGACAAAATTTGATATAAAGAATTTTTAGAATATTTAAATATCAATTTCAGATAAAACTTTTTATGTCAATAATACACACTGTAGTTTTTAATACTGTATAAGACAGTCTTTTTTTCCCATGGAAATTAGCATCTAAATACTCCTGCATCTTATAAACCAAAGGTTGAAAATATCGCTGAATAAGCATGATCATATTGACTAAAATCTATTAACAATTAGAAGTGAAACAGAAAACGAAACTAACATGCCATACAAAACATGGCATGTTAGTTTCGTTTGGCATGTTCAGTATTCAGAGCATGTACAAAAATGTTCCTGTTTTGGTTATCAGTAGCACATTTATGTTTTTTCTTAACTTTAAATCTTATGTTTAAGAACATGAAATGTTCTAGGATGCTTGTAAATTGCTGTATATAAAAAATAAAAATACAATAACTATTGATTCAAACTTCTTCCAGCTTCTGATAAGGAAATGTGACAGAGGTAGTCCTTTGTTCTGCTTTATAGCATGGAAAAAACTCTTATGTTCCAAGGGATCCTTTGTTTAGACTCTGAAAGTGAGGGAAAATTCATAAGCCTTTTAAAATTTCTCTATAACAAGAATTATAAACTAATTCTAGATAGGAAGGGTTTTGAAGAAAATACTTCAAGATAACTATTAAAATTACATTGGTTTAATGCTGAAAGTGCATGGAAAATTTTTTATTCATTTATTTATATATCAAGAGTTCTGAGTCAGAGTTTCGAGATTAAAATGATAGGTTGTAAATAAATTTAAAAATAATTTTATGTAAATGGTTGGATGGTTCTACAGAAAAGTTTTGATTTTCCCCAAGAACAATTAGATTGATTCCTAGATTTCATAAGAATTTTTTCAGTCCATAAGAATCAAGCTATGTTGAGATCTAACCAACTTAAGTCTGATTCAATTAATGTGGATAGCCAAAAATTTTTTGATAATAAACAGTATATCTTAAGACTGCTTATAATTTATCTATTATATGATTTGATTTTATTATTATTAATTTATGAATAATACACAAATTATCTGTGAAAAACAACCATTATTTATAATTTTTATTTTATATTTTATCCTAACAGCAGCAAAAAAGTTTTTAAAATTAATAATTTGTGAAAAAAAATATATCAATTTATTTCAATACTTTCTAAGTTTTTAATATTTAAAACTTGTTTTGTATTACGAATTTTATATTAATAAAACAACTTTTAACATAAACATACTGTAAGACCTCTTGTATCTCTTCTATTAATTTCAGCTCCACTTTCAATTAATTTTTGAACAATTGATGTATGTCCTTGACGAGATGCAAATAATAGAGGAGTCATGTGATGTCTAAAAAAATGTATACATAAAATATATATTTATTAAAGAATTAATGATTCAAACTATAATATATACATTTTAACTTAAAAATTCCAAAGTTTAAATTAAATTTTAAATTTATTATTTATATAAAGTCAAATAGAGAATTTATAATATTTAAAATAAATTTTTCTATACCTTTCTTTGTCATTAATATTAGCTCCTTTTTCCAATAAAAGTAAAACACATTTAAAAAGATTCTTTTCATCATCTCTTCTGGATGCACAACAAGCCATTAAAGGTGTAAACATATCTGTACATTAACAATTACTTAAAATTCTTTTATTAAAATTTAATTAAAATTTACAAATGAAATTATATTTACATATTGACTAAATTCCAACTTAACAGTAAAAAAAAGTATTGTCAATGCTTGCTAAAAATAGTATATTGAAAGCTGCTAAACTACAAGTTCTGACAAGTACTGAATGGAATTGTCTTGCCTTCACTAGGATACTATAAATAATATATACTTCAACTAAGTATTTATTAATACTTGTTCTTATTATAGATATTATATTTAAAATATTTTCTTTTTATGAGAATTCATTATTGACAGATAAACTTATTAATTTCAATTTTAAGAAATAATTCCAATAATAAAACCATAAATAATATATATATATAAATAGATATATATTATTTATAATGAATATCATAATAAATAATGAATTCTCATAAAAAGCAAATATTTTAAATATAATATCTATAATAAGAACAAGTATTAATAAATGTAAAAATTTGAGCTTAAAAACTCAATTTTTTTTTAAATTACTGAAAGTCAAAAACTATTTGAAAAATATGTGGTGAAATAAAAAAATGAATAATTTACTGAGCTATTATCCAATATTTAATATTTATATAATGATAATTATTTAAATGCTAAAATTATATAAATATAATAAAACAATTTTATACAAAATAAAAATATAATCCTCTTAGTTTATACCTTTATGAAAATTAGGATCAGCATTCTGCTTTAAAAGATAATCTACAGTTTCATATTGGCCACAACTGCAAGCATACATTAATGCAGTCCATCCTGCTTGTAGAATACTATCAACAAATATACCTATGAAAAAATTTTCAAATTTTGTATATATATTTCTGGAAGATATAAGTTCTTTAAGAATGAAGTTATCTCTGATATTTTAAAATTAAAAAATAATAATTCTATAAAAACATTATAATCAATTGTAAAAAAAAAATGCTAACCTTTATCTTCAATAAGATATTTTACAGCTTCAAAATTTCCCTGAATAACTGACAACCTCAAATCATTAAGTGAAGTAATATCTGAATTAGTTCTATTATTACATATTTTTTCTGTAGCAGCAGTCTTACAGTTATTATTTTTCTGAAAAATTAATAATTTGTTATTGATTATTCAATTTAATTACTTCAAAAACACTAATTTAAAACAAAACAATTATAAATTTTCATTTTAATAGAAATCATGATTAATATTTATATTAAAAACCCTTACATTTGAATTGATTATGAAATAATTTAAATTTGCTGATAAGATTTATATAAATAAATATAATAAAAAAATTATTTATTAATATATAACTTTAATTTGTTTATTTGGAAAAATTTCTTAATTTATTTAATCATAAAATGATTTTCAATAAATTCAGAACAATTAAATATGAGTTTATTATTAATATGGATTTGAATTTTACAAGATTTAATATTGCTATTCATTATATTGTTTATAGAAATATATATACATAGAATAATGTGGTGCTAAAACAATTTAGTTTGCTGATGAACACTATAGACTGAATTATACATATATATTGTATGTATTGTATATATTATTCAATATAAGATTTTAGAAAATTTACATAAATATATTTGTTTTCTATTACTGTATTTAAATATTAACTTTTTTTAAACTTACTATGATAAAAAATTATTATTATTAAGCATTTATTAATTTTATTAAATTATACTATAAAAAATTTTAAGTTAAATTAAAGTTGTAAAATAAAGTATAACGATATTTTATTTAAACTTATGTAATATTTTTCTATAAATGCAAATAAATTTATAAATTCTTATCTCATCAAAAAAAGATCAATTAACAACTGATTTAGAGAAGGCTAGTATGAGTGGTTTCTCAATATTAAAAATACTCAATAATTTGAGTATTTTTGATACTGAGAAACCATTCATATTAAAAACACCTTGGAATGATTTGCTTTAATTCACTTTTCTGAAATAAAATTCTTGTTATGTAAAAAAAGTCCTTGATTTCAGAAATTATTATGCACAATTTGATTATTTTATCCTTGATAATATTAGTTGTTATGAATGATAAAAATGAAAGTTACTCTCATATTTTACAACAATAATACGGGAGTGTAACTTTTTTTTTGTGTGAATATATATATAACTGATGTAGGAGAACTATAAAGTCAAAAAAATTTATTCTGAATTAAAATTTTTTCTGTTTAGTATTTATGCATGATGTTTTTGAATTACATCAACAAAATAATAGTTTCAGTAATGATCATGTATAATTTTTGGAGATTATCCATTACCAATTTTTAAATATGACCAAATATTTAATTATAAAAATTTTTATTCATTCATACATCTGAATGCAAACATCTGGATGCCTGCAATCATAACATTTGGCATGCATTCAATAAATATACATATATACATATATATATAAAATTAACATGATAAAAAGAGAGAAAAAATATAAAGTATAAATGAAATATTTAAAAAATTCATAAGTTTAAATTCATTAATTAAATAAGTTGGTTTTTATAATTTAAAGAAGTATAACTATAACAACTTTTTAATTTCAGTTATACAAGATATATATTAATTCACTATCATGATAAGACTAAAGAATCCTTGTATGTTAATCCTTATATTTATGTATGAGAAAATTCTCTCACAACACAAACTGAATATTCATGCATGAGCATTAGTGAAATCACAGTCTTCTCTTTGCTCATTATCATCATATACTGTATATAGTGACACACAAATATTCAATGCATGCTTGTCATATGAAGAGCAAGATTCTAAAGTTCTCCAAATACTTTTATCTGGAAACAATATTTGTTTTTATTGTTTATATAGTTGAAGCAGGAAACAAAGTTTTATATGATAATACAGTATTTATTTCTATTCATATAAACTGTTTATGATGTTTAGCTGATATTTTGGAAAATTATTTATAAATTGAACAAAAATTTCAATATTTAATCATCATCATCATTTAAAAAAGTGTTTTAATTAGAATAAATTTAATTTGATACTGTGTACAATTATTAAAATCATCTTATTTAAAGTGTAACAAATTACTATACAGTATTTTGCTCTAATTTAATTGAAGCATAAAATATTTATATGATAATTTTTAAAAAGAAATGAAAAAAATTTTTAACTGTTACATGACAACTTCATATTGGAATTTTGCATGCTGTATATTTTTCACACCTAATAAATATCAATAACAATAAATAATCTGTAAAAATATAGTAAATAAAATGTATATTTAGAAGCTTATAGCAATTATAAAATTATAAATAAATAGCATATTTTTGGTCATTGGTTTTTAGTTTATTACTAAGGCTTTGTCATGTAACAGGAAAATAAACTTATTAAATAAAATTTTCTAAGTTTCACTTATTGCTTCAATTAAATGGGAAACAAATCAAGTATCTTAAATTATTTTTTAAACATATTTTTAAATATTTTAAAATAATACTTATAATTAAGTAATTATAATTTAGAATATGTTTATCTTACTCTATCTTGAGTAGACTGTTTTTCTTCTTTTTTTTCATTGTCAATAGTAGGCATCGGATTTAATACTTCGATTTCGCTTTCATTCGTTTCTCGATTATTTTCACAATTATTATTATCGAACTGAGAAATATTACTAAACGACTTTTCCATATTTCAATCTTAACAACCTTTTGCTACTTGCCGCCAACAACTGCTTCGTAAACTATAGCACGTGACCTCATTTCACTCTGAGACTTTCTACTTGTTTAAATCAGGTTTAAATATAACACTAAATCACGTGATCAAAACATGACCCAAAAAAACTGTACTTTTGCTTCCTGTCATTAGTTTCGAAAATATCCTTCTCGTCGTTTAACTTTAAATGTTAAATTTTTATTAGAATAAGATTAAAATGTTTTTTAAAAATGTTCTTATTCATTACAAAATGTTCTATATGGATACTATAATTATTTATACAGTATTATAAATGTATATCATTGAAAAAACATCATCCTTGATGAACACTTAAATTAATGATTAGTATAAATTAATTAATGATAAATGGAAAATTATAGATTAACAGACTGATCAAAAAAATTTTTCATGATAATTTTTTTTATTTATCTTTCTTACTTATATACAGTATATATACACAAACAGTACTGTATGTATATATACAGTATATATATATATATTTTTTGTATCAACAACTGTATTGACTTATGATCATTCTAAAATGAATTGTTTCTTTAACATGAAGAGTTATATACTTATCGTATGACTACAGTTTTGCATATCAATTTTCAAATTAAAATTTTGATAGTATATACAGTATAAAAACAGAAATGACTGAAAATTCATTATTCAGTTATTTCTGTTTTTATAGATTTCACTTATAATTAGATCGAAAATATATTGTAATTAGTTCTTATTAATTTTTATAAATCAGAGGAAAGTCTAGACTAAATTATTAAGAAGTGTTGGAGATCTGACAGAAAAAAGGAGTACTATATATGTTTTATGTTTTATTTGAACGGAAACAAAATATACATATCAATTTTTAAACTGGTACATAAAAAATAAAAAAAAAAAACATATATCACGAATGTAAAGGCAATAAAGAAATTTATTTATTTATTGAATTAGATGTACCCATTAGTGGCGGAACTTAAAATTTTTGGCCCTGCAAAATATTATTTGGGCCCCTACCACAAAAAAACAAATTTTTATCTAGATATTTTTATTAGAAAATAACAAAAAAGAACAAAATTGCATCATTT
>WUQG02449801.1:0-13003 GCA_011317285.2 Androctonus mauritanicus | reverse complement strand
ATTAAGTTATAAAGTAATTTTATAAAAGAAATTGTGATATAACAGTTCAGTATTTAATGTTGACGGAAAACTAAAAATGATGATTTCCAATAAACTACTGCGCATTGGCAAGAGTTATTTTACCGTGTATTACTGGCAACTGTGTATTATAATATAAAAAAATTTCAGCAAAATCTGGGAGAGTGGAGGTTTTTCCTCCCCTTGTCAGATACTAAAATCACTCAGTATGGTCCTGGCCTAAAATAAGAGTGTTTGGTTGCATTAGTCTGGGAGTAGATCTCTAATGAGAGAGATGTTGAATTGCTAATTAGTCTTTGCATATAACTGGACAATGATGTCTTTGGACAATTGTATGTAGGCAATATTAAGAAAGAATTGAAAGTTTATTTATACCAAGAAAGACAACAACAGTTAAAGTTAATATACTGGGGCCTTTCATAAAAATAAAATAAAATGAATATTTCAAACATTGAGAATAAAAAATTATCTTTATAATAGATAATGAAGTAAAAAAAAGCTAATATCAAAAACATAAAGGGCCGATTGTTTAAACAGAGTTTCTGTCGACCACGGTTTACAGCAAAAACCGCATCTAGACGGCGTTCAGATACGCCACGGTTTTAAATGCATTGCAAAGACGTTGACTAGGCCACGTCTATCAGAACTCTGGCAAAACCTTGGCTGTTACTGTAATTCCTATGCACCCCCCGTCATTTCAAATTTTTCAGCCAATCGGTATCTCGGGCTCTATCGATGACGTCAGTAAAATGGTGGAAGTTCAAAGTGTAGCTGATGCACATGTCTCCTAGAACAAAAATTTTACTGAAGATGAGCAATTACTTTTATCGGAGTTAATAAAAAACCATCCATCTAAAAAAAACTCAAACAAATATGTAGGTTTCTACAAATGATGAAAATTTAACGCATGTGCAATAAGATGAGGTCTACATTCTAAACCTGCCTAGAGGTTGGTCTAGAAATATGCTCTAGTAACCAGTTTTCTAGTTCTCGTCTAAACCTTGTCTGTTAAGATGCTTCGTTTATGCAATGCAGATTTTTTAAAACCGTGGTTCCGACCGCGGCCGAGGTTTAGAACTCATTTAAACAATCAGCCCAAAGACTCATTTATTACAGTATGTTATGTCAATAGTCTCAAATTCAAATTGCCTGCAGGCTGAATGTGTAGTTCTAAACGAAATGATGGGCTGAATATTTTTAAACAAAATTACAATGAAAGGGAAATATTCTATTGATGCAGTAGTTACTGACAGCAGTGCAGACTAAGTACAATATTTTTTTAAAACTTTACATTGTTATTTTATTAATGTTAAATTGTAATAATTTTCTGACTGTAACATGTATTTAAACAAATAGCTTAAACATCTTCATGGGCCATACAAATTTGCTTTGTAGGCTGGATGTGGCCTGCAGGCCACCAGTTTGAAACCACTGTATTATATCACCCATGGCACATTATTTTATAAACATATAAAATAATGTGCTATGGGCCATGTATTCATATAAGATATTTTATCTTATATGAATATTTGTTGATAGGATTGAGAGAAATGAAAGTATCTACAATCTGATGGGTTGGCCAAAGAAGGGGCAGCTTGACTTTTTATTGGATCTGTGCCTGCCCTGGAAATCAGATCTTGTGGCCAAATGCAACAGATCTGATTTCCAGATCAGGCCCAATCTTTTTCATGTATTATTCAGTATAGTATACTATATACTTCTATGAAAGGATTAAAGTGATGTTATGCAAACTATAAATAAAAAATATATCATAAAATATAAACTCGAATAATAATTATAATTGCTAATTAATTTTATGTTTGCTATACAATAAAACTGTATTTAATTTAGCTGCATTTGTAAAATATAATTTATAAATATCCTTATATATTCTTACTTTATAGTGAATATTTATAATCTAGAAATATTTTTATAAAATAATTAATAATTATTAATAAAAAGTGTATGTGAAATTTTCATAAAGATTTTTCAAGATGAATAAATTAAAAAAAAAGTCAGGTCAGTATTATGTAGAACTTTTTTAATGATCTTTAATGGTAGAATGTTTTTATGAATAATTTATTCATAAAGAATTAAAGTTTGAAATTTGTTTGTTGTCAATGTCTTTAAGAATTTTTGAATTTATTTTGATGAAGTCTAGTGGTTTCAAGAAATTAGTTACAATTGCTAAAATTTGAGTGTTTTCAAAAATTCAAGCTATCCAAGCTTTTTTGATAAAAAATTATCATTAAATGCATTATATTTTAAACTGACTAATCACTGTTTAACATTACTAAGATAATAATATAAAATTTACAGTTTTGTTTTGTGATATAAGGATTTTTTTAGACTAAACTATATCAAATACATTGTTCCCATAAAAAAAGTGAATAAAAAGATTTAAAAAGCAAACAAGACACATTTCTATGAACCATACATTTTTTGGGAAAATATAGAGGACAGAAAAAATTGCAAACTAAGTGCCATATTAGCTTTTCATTTCAAATAAAGAAGTAACAGAACACATATTTGTAGTTTTTTCTCTGTACCTTAATGTCTAGTCCATAGAAACACTGATCAAATAATTAGAAATATACTAAAATAAAAATTCCCTAAAGTTGATAAGTTTTATTTTTCAAATTTAGAAAAAATTGGAACAGTTAACTGCTAAAATAATCTTGCAAAAAGAGGATGATATGTTAAAAGTTGAAGAGGTATAAAATTTTTATTTCAAATACAATTTAAAATTATTTTCATTGATTCTTTGTTTTCTGTTTAATTTTAATTAAAATGCTCAGTATTCAGTTATTTATATAGCATAATTTATTTTAAATAGAATATTAAGAAGAAAAGAAAAGAAATAAGCAAGACTGAAGAGAAATTAGAGAATATTGAATCAAAACTTGTAAGCAGATATCAGTTATGATAATTTCTATAAATTGATTTATTTAAAATTAATGTAATCATAAACTACTAAATTTTATTTTTACAGGCTAAAGATGCCAAAGTAAAAAAAATTTAAAAGAAAATATTAGTATTTTAGAACATTTTTTAATATTTAATGAATGGTTTTAAATATAGCTACAGCAGTTTCCCAACTTAAGTAAATTCAGTTGAGCATCAAAAATTATGACTCAAAAAATAATGTTTTAAATTATCATTTTAATTTAGTATTTATTGCAGGATTGTAATTTTATTTCATACAGAAGTATTGCAATAGTTGTTATGATTTACATAATAATAATTAATATAAATTACAATAGTTATCATCATATATGATAGTAACTATTGCAAATTGTACAATTGTATGTATTATATCCTATCATTACATATTGCCTAAGACTGTATATATATATATATCAACAATAATAATTACATTATGTAAATTGAATTTATATAAATTAACTATGTTTCTAGGAGTGCAGGTTTTATATAAGTCAGGAACTGCAGTATTTTATAAATCTTAATATATATAAAATTTTTTATATGTTTTTTGAAAATTTTAAATTATACAGTATATAATTTTAATTAAAATTGAATTATATCTTATTTCTATAAAATACAGGTATTTACTGTTTATTAAACAGAATACATACCTAAAATATATCATTTTTATGACCTGATGATTTTCCTTTAGACATTTGTGAGATGTATTCTTAGCGAAAAAGCTATGAAATATATTCACTCTCAGCTGATTATAAAAAAATTTGATATAAATTTTTGTTTATCATATATCTATTCAAAAAGTATTTGAACACATTTAATTTTACTAGAAAACATTAATATTTCTATGAACAGAAGAATTTTTGTTATTAATCTATCTATTATTATTACTTTTAGTATTTTTTTTTATTTAAACTTATTATAATTTATGGCTACTTGAGTTATAAACATTAACATTTGTAAGTTTTATCTATAATTCAAAATCTTTTTCACTAAATCCAATAAACTGTATATTGAGTGATATATGTTATTAATTGGACTAATTAGAAATTTGAATATAAATCTCCAATTATAACAACTTTTTTGGTGCAACTTCCACCAAAAATACTTGTTATAATTGCTGAGTGCATTATATAACTATATTGTTTTACACTAAATTTATTATTAATGTAATGTTTAAAATTCTTGTGCAATTTCTGATATTTTTAAAATTTGAAAATAAAATAGCATGTTTGTATGTTTAAAAATTCATAAGTTGAATGTTCATAATTTGAGTAAAACCTATAAATGAAAATTATTTGAACAAAAATTATGTAATTTTAAATGATTAATAATATGGTAATTTTTTACTCTGTTGTTTACTATTAATTTAAAATCAATTGTATAATGAGATACATAGATCACAATAAATATCTGCATTTGTAATTTTCATATAATCATTTTAAAATTTTGTTGTATAAATCAAGATTAAAATACAAGTTTCTCTGTAATTTACAATGCCATCATCAACTTGTGACCATTTCTACTTATGACTATTATGTAGTCAATAAGTCATGTGATTGGTCATTTAATTCACATGCATAAAAGTCTCTGTTCAATGATCTGACCTACCAGCAATGTTTATTTTGTGTCAGGTTCAATTGGCTGTGTTTGCTAAGTTTAACACAATGATGTATTATGATATAATGAATAATGATAACAGATAGTCCATAGAATATTTCCACCTTACAACCAAAGTGGTCTGAACTGAATTCCATCATAAACCAATGACAATTTGCATTATATTAAGTTGTCATAACATTAGTAAGAAAACTAAACATTCAAATTTAAATTTTAATAAAAAAAATATATTAATCAATGAAGTTGTTTATGCAGTATGTAATGAATTTCTGTTTTATTAAAAAAATTGCATTCATGGCAATATATGAATAGCTATTACAATACTGGTATCTTGATATTTTTGTTGAATGTCATATTTTTGATATTTTAATATTTAAGTAATTATTGGTTGATGGGTCAATTATTCAGTTAATACAAAAAAACAAATCAATATGAAATCTATAAACACAATCCTCATGGTCCTACATTGTAGATTAAATATTGATTTACATGGATCTATATGTCTATGTAGTCCCATGTAAATCAGTATGTTCAGTGACAAGTTACTATGTAAACTAATCACAGTATATATTTATTATTATTTATGAGAGCTTCAAGAAAAATACTTCAATGTTATATTGTTATCAGTTTAGCATAGTGCCAAAGTTGACTGAAACACAAGTGTTTTAATGCATCCATGTGTATAATTATATGTTGTATTTTTTAGTTTTCAAATAATAATTATTATTTTTAATTATATCTGCTAAATATTCTAATGATTTATATTAGAATTAAAAATTATATTTTTATATCTTTATAGTTTAATATAATATTTGAAATAAATATATAATTTTATTAATTATATTGTGTTTTCTTTTAAAATGCTTTATAAAATATCATTATTGTCATTTTGTTTTGATATTGTAAATCACTATGCATAAAACTTTGAATTATTTATTGAAAAAATATTGCAGTATAAGCAGGCCCCAACTTACATAGCTGAATCATTATGCAAAACCGTATGTAAATTGAATCTGCATATGTGAGAGCATGTTATACAGTGCTAGTGGGTTATAAAGACTTACATTAAAAATAGTAGAATGTGTACGAGTTGCATGGTAAAGCAGTTACTTACCGTCATGAAAGATCCAGATTGAATTTTGAGTGTTTAATTTTTTCAGAAGGAACTGGATTTTGGCCCAAATCATTAACTAATCTAGGCTTAAACCCAATCCCTATAATTAAACCTTATGTAAAAACCTATAATTAACCTTTTTTTGTTTAATTATGAAAGAACTACCTACATATTAAAACAACAAAAAAAAATGATTGGCTTATTTAATTATTTTTAAATTGTAACTGCTTTCAAATATATTTATTCCTTAATATTATTTTATAGAAATATGAATTTATTTAAATATGATCATAATAGCATTGCACAGGGTCATTCAAAAATCATTCAATATAAAAGTTAATTTCAATAAATTGAAGAATTGTACAAACTAAAAATAATAAATTTGAAATATAATTAAAAGCTTTTTTAATTTTTTTATATGAACATTTAACTTAACTTATTAAGCAAATTAAATTATTCTGGCCTGTGATAATTTTAGTATTTAAATATTTTGCTTCATAACTATGTTTCTAAGAATGCAGATTTTATATAAGTTGGGAGCTGCTGTATTTTATAAATCTTAATATATATAAAATTTTTTATATACGTTTTTTGAAAATTTTAAATTATACAGTATATAATTTTAATTAAAACTGAATTATATCTTATTTCTATAGAATACAAGCATTTACTGTTTAATAAACAAAATACATAACTAAAATATATCATTTTTATGACTGAATTATAAATTTGAATTCAGATATATTATATGATTTCCAATAAATATATCTGACTTCCAATAAAAACATCAGTTATTTCAATTCTGTTTGTTTAAATAATAAAATTTATTAAAAATGAAGGCATTCCATTAAACTGTATATTTCATTTTAAATCTTTGTAAATCAGCATATTCATTATGTGATTTTGGAATAATTATCATTCTATGATATAGACATTAAATGGTGTATTACTGTGAGATATTTTCAGTTTTTATATAACTGATTTAAATTATTTAAAAAATATTCTTAGTTGATGATAATTTATAAGCAGGATAATCAAGATATGTCAATCAATCTACATATAACATTTTATGATCTATATATATACAATATAAAATTTATTGATATTTGAATTTTTTCTCTAATCAAAAACATTTCAGAAATATTTTTCAAATAAAAGAGCTTTAATCAAAGAATATCTAACCATGTATCTCCAAACAATGTACAAATTAGTAACAATTATTAAAGACAACTTTGTAAATTATATTATTTATAAATATGTCAAAGTAATATATAAATATAATATATATTAAGTGATTTTCTGAGTTATGTATTGTACATTTAAGAAATTATTATAAATGTAACAATTTTGTTCCTGTTTAATTAAATAAAATTGATCATTTTATAAAATGTTGTACAATATTTTTTTCTTATATTCAAGAACTAAAATCTCTCATATCAAACAAAATGTTATAGATTAAAATCAGATTTTTCGTTATATTTTAATTTTTTTTCAATTTTATTTAAATATAAATCAGACATAAGGAAGTGGAATATTTGGTCTTAATCTTAAGAATTTCATTCAATGAATTAAAATGAGTTATGTTAGAATAAGTTTTATATGAATTAATAAACAAATTGAATAAAATTTTCATTTCATCAATGTGATTTTCTAAAATTTCTATATTACCAATTCATAATTATGCATTTTATTAATTAGAAGTTTAATGTGTAGTATACAAATGAAATTTTCAATATTTTTCAATTTTAATAATAATCAAATAGGCTATAGTACATAAATTTATAAATGGATCTGAAACTAAAGAATTATTTATCTTTCCACAGATACCTACATTCTTCTCCAAGCAAATGCAAAAATGGATGATAATGCCAGAACTATTTTTAAATATTCAAAATGTTTTTTATTCAAAATTTCTCTGCCGGATGATGTTGGTTAGTGAATTTATTTCACTCTAAGCCGCAAAGCCACGTCAAGGCCTCATCCTTTTTTGCGGATTTTTTTTTATCCAGAAACCTCATAATGGCTAGACAGAATCTCCATTATGAGTAAAACTGGATTGACATCCTCATCGCAGGATTTTCTTTAGGTCCGAATTGACATTAGCACGCGACTCATCTAAACAGATTAATTAATCTGTAATTAAACCAAAATAAAAACCTACACCCAGTTATGCCAAAAAATAGATCCTTAATTAAATTAATTACAAAAAATTTACCATACTAAAATTTAGAAATGTTAAAACTATAAAAATTTAGAAATAAAATTAAAAAAAATTAAAATTACGATAGATTGGAAGATAGGTTTCACATAGGCTGATGAGCCGATATATGAGTTGTCTCCCCGTCCACCCGTCCAGTCCTGTGAGATTCGTTTTCCCGCGAGTTAAGGAAAACTCCTGCCCACTAGAACGATATATCGCATCTGCTAGCAAGAACCGCCCTGTCCAGCAAAGTACAGGAAAACGCACGGCCAAGCACCACATCTCACTTGCCAGCAGATACTCATCACCATAAATTCCACCTGTCTCCCAAAATCTTCGAACCTAAAGAATGATATGCACGAATCAATTTTAGCCCCATTTTAGTCCCGTAAGCCAAACAAACAAACAAAAAAAAATTATCTCGAGTTATTGTTTTCTTAACTCATTGTTTTCCGAAGTATTGTTTCGAAATTCTGCTTTTCTCATAAAATTCGATATTAAAAAATCTAAAAATTTCATTTATCAATTGCGTATTAATGCCAGTAATATTTTCTATAATGATTGTTCTCACTGTAAAACATTTTATTTTATTAAATAATTGGATATAAAAAAGTCAATTGAAATTAAAAAAACTTCAGCAATATTTTTTTTATCTGCATATATGCGTTAAGTTGGGCGGATCTACTCTTAAAATTTTTACAGGCTTTATAGACAGGGCCCGCTGTAGGGGCGGGCAACCCGGACATTTGTCCGGGGCGGCATTTTGGTTATGAATGTGACAAAATATAAGTTAATGAATCGAATTTATATTTGTCGATTTTTTCTTTAGCTAAAATTACCATCCTATTTAATTTCGTATTTACTGTTTTTGCCCAAAAGCTAAAAAAATATCTGTAATCCTTATTTCTGAAGAAAACAACCATAGAAGAACGGCATGTTTAATTAAATAACAACAAAGGCTAGGTATCTAAGTCGCGCACCGCATAGAATAGTACGCAGAATGCTGCCTGAACTTGTTTGAAACAGTTTAATGGGAAGGAATATCATGCATCGACTTGTTTATCATCTCTGATTATGAAAGAGCTGTTTCGTTATATAATAGCATTATTCTCGCTAATAAGTCCGTGGTGATAACCATTTCATTTTTATTTTAAATAAAAGATATATATATTTAAAAAAAATATGTTTAAGAGGAGGCAATTTGTCTTTTTGTCCGGGGGCGACATAAATGCTAGAGAGGGCGCTGTTTATAGACAATCGTTAACAGTGCAAGTTCCCAAAGTTAATGTGAGCATTTTGTTTTATTAAATTAAATTTAATTTAAAAAATTTATTTTATTAAATAATTGGATATAAAAAGATTTACCAATATTTTATTTATTTTTATTTAAGTTTGTTTACAAAATAAACTGGGTACATATAAAAATTTAGTATACATTTTCCATCCAGTCCATTTTATAGTGTTAATCTATTTTCAAATTTTTATTATTTGTTATATTTTTACATTTTTGAAGATATAAGCTTAATCATTGCTTTATTGTGTGATAAGGAGCTTAACTGAAACTAATCTAACCAGTTTGTTATTTGGAATATTCTATATTTGGCGGCGACCACTTTTAGAGCCCATCACAGGTTAGCAACACATATGATGGGGTCAGCCAGCAAATTGATGGATGGGGTTCAATAGACCAGTCCCTCCCGAAAAACTGGAGATATAGAACCCTGATCCTCCAAGATGGTAAGCAAATGTTTTACATTAGACTCATTTCATTGGAATTTTTCAATATTCAATGGTTTAGCAATATTTTATTGATAAATGTTCCTAAAATATTAAACTAAGATTACTTACGAAGAATTTTGTTTTTACATTAAGATTATCATACAAATATAATAAACAAAATGTTCCCAAATAGTGGAACCAAATTTCTGAAGCTAATGAGACAAGTAAAGCAGTTCCTTTAAACATTTAATCTGTTATGAATATTTTTTTTTTTTTGTTTTACATGAAAAATATGTATATTTTGGAAATACATATGGACATTTTTTTATATAAAAATTTAGCCCAACAGAATCGCCAATCGGAGATTTATTTAGATGTCTTTCAGGTGAATCTTTTAACACTCTGCTGTCGGCCGGATGGCCGAGTGGTAACGCTCCGGCTTGCCACCCTGGAGGGTCCGGGTTCACTCCGGGTCCCGCACCTCCAGTTTTTTCAGGAGGGGTCCGGGCCCGGCCCGTTGAACCCCATCCTTCACCATCCGGTTGACCCCTCCTGCAGGAGTGGGCTCCCTGTGGGAGGGTTTGTTTCGCCCAAGTCATTGTAAGAGCAACCTACCTTGTGTTTGGCGCTTTATGTCCTAATGTGATCCAGCGCCATTAAACTATATCTAACTAACTAACTAACTAACACTCTGCTATAATAATGACTCATTCAATAATCTGTAAACTGTATAATATGCAATTCAATGCCACCGATTTGACGTCTGATTCTTTTATAAATTTTTACTTATCGATTGACTTTTTCGAATGGTACAAGTTTCATCTTGCTTTAACGTTTCTAAAATTGTATCTTTTTCAAATGAATTTCGTTTATCCATGTAAAAATCTTTAAACCTTAAATCTTTAAATCTTTCGTTTATCCATTTAAAAATGTATTTATTTAAAAATACAGTTTGAGTGATACTTCAAACTTTTCCAATCCGAAATATTCCGAAATCCGTAACTTCATTTTCACAGCAAAAAGCCCTTTGGGGAATATGATTCAGTTTTTGTGCCATAAAAGATGACACAATACTGCTCTCGCCGCTGTAGTGCATTGTCATAATTCAGTAAACCGTCAAACTTTGTCGGTGTGAGGTATCTGTGGCGACTTGTGTTCTGTTGTGTTGTTTATATATCAATAAAAATGTCAAAAAAGTTCTGATAGCGTTAAAATGTAAAAAAAAATTACTATATCATGGTATTTCAAAATCTGGAAAAATCCGAAATATTCTTGGCCTCAAGCATTTCGGATTAAGGATACCTAACCTGTATTGATTGCAATTTAATCTTTATGTGAGTTATAAATAAAATTATTGAACATATGATAATATATACGAATATATATAAAAATAATATAGTGATCTAAACAGAATAAATTTATTATTTAAAGTTTTACCATAATGTTAAACATTAAAAAAATCATTATTTAATTTATATTAATAAAAATCGAATAAATATAAACAATGAATATGGTGCTCTAAAAATGACGCCGCTAAGTATATTAAATCCCAAGTGCTGTATGGTGATTTAACTAACATAACAATATAAACTTTGAAAGCTCATTTTCCATTTTTTGTTTAAAGTTTTCTGAAAAACTCCATGTTATTTGAATATAGGTTATCGACTGTTACTTTATACATTAGTTATATTATCACTATCAGGTAGTTAGTATGAGTTATAAAAAATAAGGTTATCAATAACTTTATGGAGACACTAAAACCGGCTCTTAAGAAATATTCCGTTCAAGAACGACTAAAAATTGTTAGACTTTACTTCACTACACCAAAATTTTGCCGAGAAAATAGATTTGCAGGGTTATTATATTCTATTGGCGACGCATTGAATCTGAAAATTTTTGTTATTCAACAAACAGTTTTAGAATTAAACGCCTACTTTCCGAACATATTCTTTATTTTAGAATGATTAAAATTAAGGAATTAAAATATATGTCATAAAAATCGTTTTCAATGGCATAAGCTGTACGTCGAATGTCATAAAAATGTAATAAATAGTTTCGAAATTATTACAGAGGAATAGTAGAAGATTGAATGACATTTATTTTTAAACTGATAAATCTAACAGCGTTATTAATGTTATTTTTTAAACCAAATTTTAATGATCTGATTATCCTGTTAAATTTTATTAAAATAAGTCAATTAGAGAGAAACAATGAAGTTTAGAGGATTTGGTGATGACTTTTAACAGTACTAAATTTCACAAAAATCTAATTAGTTCAAATGTTATTAGTGACTGATAAATACAGCAAAAAAAAAATACTGCATTTAAATGAATTATGAGTGTTAATTATATTATTTTATATATTGTCAGCCAGAATACATTTTTGTGATTTGGATCGTTCAGATATTTTTGCCAATAAAAAAAATCAAGGATCCAAATCACATAGATGACATCACCTCCAAACTTATTGGCTTCTAAATGTCATGGAGAATGCGGGCACTACAAAGATCATCTGCACTTGCAAAGGAAGCGACCAGATTGTAGAGAACGGGATTGACAGCCGGGCTCTGACTACCTAAATAAATTATTCAAGGAACTCAATATCGAAGTCGATCGGAATCTCTGATGGCTGAACCCAACACAGACTGAGAAGCGATAGCTAAAGCAAATCGCTTCTCAGTCTATGATGAGTTCTAAAAGTGGCTGCCGCCAGATACAGTATATCCCACGATGAGTATATCGCATATGCGATATGGCAGCTTAAATAGTGTTTCCCGAGAAAAATTGGTCAGGAAATCGGGAAAATCGGCACCTAAAATCCAGTAATATCACAATGGGAAATACATGTACTAATCATACTGTATCTTTTGGACATTTTTCCTACTTATCGCTATCTAAAGTTATATTGTGTTACAATATTTATCGCTACTAGAAATGCATGCACGAAAATTAATTACATTTGAAACATTAATAACATTTGAAAGAATCAGATAATACATGACCAGCTAATTTTAATTCTTGTAAATCGAGCACATTTGATCATGGAGAACAGAAAACAGTTTGTATTTACATAGAAAAATATTTATTTTCATAACCCAGGATTTAACTACAAAGTTATTTTCAGTGAACTAAGGAAATCTTAGGTAGCTTACCTTAATATGATATTGTAGTCAAATCATGTGTTGTGAAAATAAATATTTCTCTGTGTAAACACAAACTGTGTCTTTTCTCTACGATGAATCGTTACTACAAATTAACGGCGATACTACCAACCACATTCAATCAGTATGTTTGCGGCTGACGATTGTGATGTACGTTACTACATTGTGTGATATACGTAGAAATTCATTGTATATTATAAAGTTTGATTAAATAACGTTTGCATTAATT
>WUQG02449790.1:0-13004 GCA_011317285.2 Androctonus mauritanicus | reverse complement strand
TTCGGTATATTCATTATAGCTGAGGTTGGCCTACTGATAAGGCCGAAAACGTTTCTCTCAATAAAGTTTTTATCCTGATAAGAGCTTTGTTTTTTGTGTGCATTTTTAATTAGAGAGACATTTAATTTTTTAACATATTAGTTATGATATGCAAAACTTTGTAAATAGAGACCAAAATATAAAATTAATGTAATGAAAATAAAAAAAAGTGCCTCATTAAGAAGCAACAGCCATAATATGCTTACACAAAAGATAGTAGGAAAATAAAAATCCAAGGAGACAGCATCTTATCAAAACTATTCACAGTCTTCCTAGAAGAAATATTCTGACAAATAAATGGATGGGAACATGAAGGAATAAATATCAATGGAGATTATTTCAACCATTTGAGATTTGCAGACAACATAATGCTATTTGCCAAAACACCAAATAAACTATAAGAAATACTAAGTGACTGAAGACAAAGTGAAAAAATAGGATTGCAAATAAACTATGAGAAGACAAAAGTAATTTTCAACAGAGAAGTAAATCTAAAGCCAGTGATGATAAAGGCTGGGCAATTGAAAGAGTGGAAGAATACAAATACTTAGGACATAATCTCAACACAAGGAGAACAGATGAGAGAAATTCAATATAGGATGCAGGTGGGATGGCATGCATATGGCCGATACAGTAAAATTTAAGGAATAACAGAATACTGATAAGTCCCAAAAGAAAATTCAACATATTTACACTATCAGTAATGAATATATGGCTGTGAAACATGGATCCTTACAAAGAAAATGGAACTGAAACAAGCAACAATCCAAAGAAGCATGGAAATATGCATACTGGAATTAAATACGGAAAGATCAACTCCTAGATAAGGGAACAAACCAAAGTAGAAGATATTATGATAGCAGTTAGAAGCAGTAGCAGCATTGGACAGACCACATAGTGATACATATTGCTAACCAATGGACAAAGAGAATTACAAAATGGCAAGAGAAAAGATATCCTAGCAGATAATACAAGCAATGGAGAGATGATATAAGAAAAGTAATTTGGTTCCCAATGGATTAGACTATACAAGATAGATACATATGGAAACAAAAAGGAGGAGTGGATGAAATAGAAGTAAAAATGATGATGAAGGCACACATTAGATTGTGTTGTTATTCTTGGTGTGTGAATCATTATTTTATAAAGTTAAATAATTTTATATATTTACAAAACTTTGAAAAATGAAGTATATTATGGATACTCATATTGATACATGTCAAGTCTTATTTGTTATCTGATATTTCAAGTAAAAGTGAATTTTGTCTTAAAATCAAAGATATATACAGTAAATTTATCAAATTTACTATACATATATTTCTTTAAATTTTGTCTTAAAATCAAAGATATCTGATACATCTGATACAATCAATGAAGAGAATAAATAAAATCATAAAAGCAATCAATTATTCATATCATTAATGTGATGATAAACATGCAAACAAAATTTTTTTATCAAAATAATTTGAGAATTTTGTATACAAAAAAATTAAGAGATGAATTAACAATTATAAATTATTATGTAGAACAAAATACAATCATTGATTTAAACAAATTAAAATGGATAATTTATCAATGATGAAATAATTCATTTTTTGCAAAAAAACTATATTCATAAAACAAAAAAATGGCATAATTATACATATATCTCTAAATCATCATTATATATAGCACAGTTTCTACAAACATTTTTAAATTAAAAATTTAAATCTTTGTGCTGTTTTATAAAACAGCAGAAAAACAACACAAACTGAAAGTTAAGCCAGAGCTGGCTAATTCATAAACACGAAGTTTTAAATATTTAAGAACACAGTTGAAATTATAAATTCTACATTTGTTTTCTATTAGAAAATAAATAAGTCAATAAACCCTAAAAAAATATAGATCTGTTCTGAGAGCTGAATGAAATGACTAACTTTTGATCAATTTTATTAATAATATCTTGTAACTTCTTAATATAATGTATGTTCCTTCTGAAAAGATGTAATTTTGTTGTGAATAAATATTTTATTAAGTGAATCAGAAAAAAGTATTTGCTAAGAATAAATATAATGACCTTGTCACTATCAAAGAGTGTAATATATATAGACAAATTTATAATTTGTATATTTCTTCATATGTTGAACATGTTCTTCTGTAATTTAATATTTATCATTAACAATTTCTTATAATGAAAGTCTTAATCCTTCATATTCAAAAATTAGTTTGTAATTATGATGTATGTAAATTTAACACTGTATATACCAAGCTATCAATAATAAAATCACACATTTCCAAGTCATATTTTTTTGAAATATATTTCATATAAAACTTTCTAATTTGAGACAGTTTTGTCTCATTCATGTCAAATTATGAAGATTTTATTTTATATATATCAGAGCTATCAAACCTTGTTCTTACAGAGAGTCACTTAAAAGAAAAATATTGTTATGAGGATCACATTCTAAATTCAAACCAAACCAAACTAGTTACATTTCCAATTCCTGTACTTTTTAACAACTGCTTTATAAGAAAATAAAATTTCAAAATATATTGGTGCATTCTATAAGCAGAGAAAATCGATTATTTAAATAAAAAATTAAATAATTTTTCATTTAAATTAACAAGATTTTACCATATTATCTTGCCTATGAACTAACAGTTATCATATTAGGCTCTATTTTTTTGCATTAGACTTTCATTCACGGATATGGATTTTTATCAGAATATATTATTATTTATAAAAATATTTTGACAAAGACTATGTAATTTATCATTAAAAGCTGATAAAGTAATTAATACTATATAAAATTTTTTATAATTATTATAAGAATAAAAATAATTTTAGATAAAAACTTTCCTTATACTAATCATATTCTAAATTTTTTAGACTGTGATGACTAAAAAGGTCAGATTACATTTTTTCAGATTTAATTTTAGATTATATTTTGTAGATTTTAATGTGGCTTAATCTTGATTAAAATTTATATAATTTTTGTCAAATTTTGTTAATTATGCTCAATTATTAATTTTAATTAATTCATTTTTATATTTCAATTCTAAAAATTGAAAAATCAGAACTGCAAGAAATTTTTTCATGATAAAAATAAGTACTTTAAGTATTAGGAATCAAAACCTTAGTAATGTTTCTGAAATATGAAAAAAATTTCATCTATGAAATCTAAATTTAATCTTATAACTGAAAAAGATGTATTAATAATAATATAACAAAGAATTATGCATAAAAAAGTACTATAAAAATAAAAGTATATTTTAATAATTTCTTTCATCCTCTAATTATATTTAGGCAATATTGTAGTGTCACTTAAAAATATTTTTATGAAACAATGTTTTAATAATAGTTTCAATAATTCTTATCCAAGAAGCTTTAATTTAACAACTAAATATACAGTAGCTCCCCAACTTACACAGTTAATTTTTCCCAAAAATTTCTGCATAAGTCAAAAACTTCAAGCCAAACAATGCTGAAATTTGATATATATAATGCTTTCATTAATAAATAGAATGGCTAAATGAAATTTATAAGCATACTTTAAGCATAGATAAGAAAATTTAAGGCTATAAAAATTCAACACACACAAAAAGACATGCATCTGCATAGCTCTGAAATCACAGAATTTGAAACTGCATAAGTAGGGGACCTATTGTGATTTCATTTTAAAAATAATAGCAATAATAAAAGTTACACAATGATGTTTATTAAAAAAAAACAAACAAAATTACTACATATTTTAAAGTTGATAATTACATAAAACAATACAGTAAATATTTTCTACAATCAATCTTATTTAAATAATGAAAAAGAAAATTAAGCATATAACATATATTCATAAATCAATAATTACATCAATTACATCACAAACATACAATTACAAATAACACAAAATTAGACAATTTACAACTCAAGCATAAATACAATATATATATATATTAGTGCCAGATGAAATAAAAAATAGTACAAGTCATCCATTAGTCATACTTTCACACATACAATACATAAAATTTTATCACAATATATTTATAAGGAAAAATTAACAAATACATCATATGGAAATATTTTATGATTTTATCTTAACACTCTCAATATTTGTATTTGAAAATGACAACTAGAGATGAAAAATATCTTTAGATTAAAAAAAAAATTTATAAACGACGTGGAATCCCACTGGCTAATTTTCGACAGATATGTGGTTCTCTTAAAGGATGCAAATAGTTGTTTTCTGGCTTATGTATACCTGTAGTTTCCATATATTCACCTGTCAGTTTCAATGTGAAGGAAAAAAATTATAATTTCAAAATATTAAATTTTGGAATTGCATGCAAATAAATTAAAAAATAATAAGTTTCATTTATTGCATGCATTTAAAATTTACATGCTTTATAATTATATGCATGAAATATATAAATTATAAAAATATTAATAAGTTAATATCAAACTTATGAATTAAAACTATATTGATAAAAGTTTTTAAATAAAAAAAAAAAATAATCTAGCAAATAAAAACTAATCATGTTAAATATAAGAATAAAATTAGCATCAAGTAATAAAAAATAAATAAAAATTTAGAAATTCAAATTTGCGATCTTAATATGAAATAAAAATTAAGAAAAACTCAAGTAACTCAAATATTCGTATTTCAAAATTAAGCATGGGTAAGTGAACAACACATTTGTTATTGACCAAAAACTAATTATACAGGGTGATTTAAAAAGGTTGTGCCAAAATTTAGACTTTTAGAGAATAAAATTTTGAGTAAAAATGTCTAGTCACATTTTTTTGATTTGAGGCTCGGTTTAAAAGATATAACGAGCAAAAATTTTGTGATATTTCTGATTTAAATCAAAAATTATTTTTTAAATATGCTTATTTGCATTTTTAAAATCATCTATAAATTTTAACTACTTAAAAATTATCTTAATAAATTTAAGAGCATCAAGAACAGATTGTTTATTAAATTATAAATCGATTATTTAAGTTAAATGCTGCATTTGTAAAACAATTATTTTTGAACATAATCATTTTCCAACATTAAATTGCTACTCTTCCTGCTTTGGTAGTTGTATATTGCTTACTACAATCTTTTTGTGTGTGTTATGGATCACTATTCTTATGCACAATTGGCATATATGCACCTCATTTATGGGAACACCAGTGGAAATATTGAGCAGCAGATCTGTACAGGAGAACTTTTCTGCAACACAGATATTCGTCCAGAGTTATTTTTGCAAACATCAAACATTTCATCTAACATTATCAATTAAAATGCATTACTTTACAATTTTGTTAATTTAAGCCAATAAACTTAATTTCAATACTTAGTTTTTTCAATGTTTCTTGTCTCTCATGTATCAAAACATAAATGATGTCATAAAACTCATATGTTATATCTTTTAAAGAGCCTCAAATAAAAAAACGCAACTAAACTTTTTTATTCAGAATTTCATCCTCTACAAGTCTAATTTTGTCAATAATATTTTTGAATCACTCTATATATAGACTGTTAATAGTGGCAATTTAGGTCTAGTATGTATGAGTTATAATGAACTGGCTTGTGGGAACTCATAGGATTTAAAGTACAAAATAAAGATGCAATAAACAATGATACAAAATAAAATTTTAACTGGGCAAAATTATTAACAAATAATTACACTTGTATAAACAAGTACTTTCTGTCTCTAGATAGATACCATCTTCAAATAGTGTAACGATGAAATGACACAAATGGCAGTGATGAAGAAGGGGGCATATCCTAACAAACAAGAAAAACAGTGACTGACAAGAGAGATTGGGGAAAGAGGAGGAAATTTTTAACAAAACAATAATGTAGAAAAATTATGACTAAAAACAGATGATAACAATACAAGTTACACAATTACTTCTTTGCAGAGGTAAAGAAGTAAAGTTACACAGCTACAAAAAAAGTATAATGACTGATAAACAAAACTGCAAATAAAAGGGAAAAATGTATAGAATATAAATTAAAATGGGAGGGGAAAACAAGAAAATAATGTAGAAGTAAAAGATAGAGATGATGATAACTTATTTACAATCAAGAAAGTTTCAGATAAATGCACACACTTCTCAAGTTATGAACAATTATATTTACAAATGTGAAACTTCATTTTCAAATTTCAAAAACTCGTCAAGAATTTTAAACATGCCAATAGCAGAATGCTCTAAAGATCAATATAATGTTGAATTACATCATTAGTTAACATATTGCAGAAGTATTTCAAGATAGCAGCAATTACAGCAAAAAACTCTTTCTTTATAATCTGAACTTTAGTCAAATCTCCAAAATAACTTCTAATTGATAAAATTGAGAAATAAGTACAGTATATAAAATTATTTCAGTACTTTTGGAATAAAAACAACAGTAGCATCCAAGTTACAAATAATTACAATTACAAACAAAACTTAAGTGCAAATTATGTTCATAACTTGAAGAACATATGTATTATTCTCTATCATAATTTTCTACATTGTTTTGCTAAAAATTCTCTCCCCCTTTCCCCAATCTCCCTTGTCAGTCACTGTTTTCCCTATTTATTAGGGTACATCTCTCCTTCACCATTGCCATACCCAACTTGAAGATGATCTCTCTTCATTAGGGATGTACAGACTTGTTAAAACCAAGGGCCATATAGATTCACTGATTTATAGGAGGGTGACCAAAAAAATCAAAAGTTATATATCATATCATGTTTATTAATTACTTGTTACAAAGAAATGTAATCAAAAGTAAACAAAAGAATTTTTAATTCCATGCATAGCATTGTATTGATTTAACGAATGTTTTTTGTTAGGTTCGGCATTAGTAGCAGCAAACACAAAATTGATTCTAAATTTTCATTAATTAAAATGGCAGTGCTACCTTGTGCGCATATACAATTTTTAAAATTACCTATTTCATACACAAATACAGTAAAAATAAAAGATGTTTATTATTACAAATATGATTATTTTTTTTCTTATTGTTTTAAAATCATCATCATCAAACCATTGTAAAAATAGTTTTACATCAGAAAATTATTATTTGAAAATGCATTGTTCAAAACTACAAATAATATTTTGTTGATTATGTGACTTGTTAATATATAAGGCAGCTGCCAACAAATCAACAGAAGGCCACAGTCTATGCATTGCTGCTTTACATTGAAACAAAGTATTTGTTTATATACATGTTATTTGTTAATAATTTTGCACAATTAAAATCTTATTTATTTTGTATCATTATTTATTGCATTCTTATTTTGTACTGACCTATAATGATTCATGAAATCTAGTATGGATCCTTATCTTACTAATAAAAATTTTTGTAGCTATAGCTATGTTCTTCATTGATGTGAAATGGCTGCTATGACATTGTTCCATGCTACATTTACATCATTTAGGTCTAACTTATTAATTTCTTGCCCCTTATCATATATGACTAGATTTCAATTACCCTCCCTTGTTTTCAGTTTTCAATTTTTATTTTGATTTTTGCCTCGTTATTTTACAACCAACTCATTCAATTGCTCTTTGTAAAACTACTGTTTTCTGTATCTAATATCACATCTATCTTCTTTTGGCACATGTGGATGGAGAAATATATAGAGTATGCATTGAGATTTTATTCTCCATTGGAATAATATACACACTTATCTTTCTGTATATTTGGATTTTATTTTTGCTATTTTGTAGATAGAATATCTTTAATACTAAGTGGTAATTTCTTCCAGACTTCTCAATTACTTTTTCATGCTGAAAATGAATCTTAATATTAACTGTATAGATTTTATCCTTGTTTGCAATAGTATGTTATATAAACATATAATTCTTCTGAATCATTCTATGCTTTAATCTTAAAATAGTGTTCTTGGTTAGTTTTGTACCAGTTTGTTATTTGATCCAATTTAGTACCTTATTTACAGTTGTTTATTATATGGAATTGAAAAGTTGAAATTTTAATAATTGCTCTAAATGTTATCATATTATATATCCAGGGTTTCAACAAATATCTAGAAATGAAAAAAAAAAAGACTTCTATATACTAAAATAAAATTCACCATTTTGTATTCTCATATCAAGATATCGGTCTTCTGAAATAATCTTTTCCTTGATAAATTTTAGGTCTAATGCAGGGTTAATTAGTATTTCTTCTAGGTAACAGTTTTTAAATCTTTATTCTTTAATTAGGAAAATGTATCAGCATATCTCTTATATAACCACCTCCATTTCCAGGTCACATAAAATATTCCCTCTCTATATCAATAATTCTGTTAGCATTCCCCACAAAGGAGTTGAGAAGGCCTCTGTTCTATATATATTTTCCATGGTTCACATGAAATAAAATTGGTGCTTAACAAGATAGCATCCAATCTTTAAATTTTAGATACATTTCTTTCTCTGTTAAAAAGGACAAGAAGTTGATAGTTTTATACATGCAGATTCTGTCAGAACATTATGATACTGTACTTAGTATCAAAATCCCTCTTATACTCCTTTAAATAGTTATCCCAATTTGAATAATGCTTCAGAAATTCCTCTGATAACTTTAGATCCCAGATATAACCTTCCATATCCTTCAAGCATCATTTGGTTAGCTTTTTCTCTATCAGTATTGACAAAGAAATTCTATTTTATCCATTATTGAAAAATTGAAACAGACTATTTATATAGTTTTGGAAATCCAGACAAACAGAGAACATAATGATAGAATAAAAGGATCTCTATGTAACTGAAGTAAGTTTGAAAACAGAACAAAAAAGGTTTTTATTGATAATAAGTACTTGCTTTTATTGAAGTATCTGTATACTCTAAATTTTTATTATAATTATTATAAGTAGAAGAGAATTTTATAGACACATTAATATTTTCACATTTCTGAAGTTTCCAAAATATTCTTTTAAATACTTGTCTCAATTTCCCCAATTTGGTGAAAATATTCCCAAAATTAGCAATATTATAAACTAGTATATAATAACTATATACTATCTGTTATTTACATAATATTAAACTATGGAGGTTGTTTTCAATAAAGTATAACTATTATATATACTAGCTAAATTTTCCCTCTTCATATTTTTAAAATTGAAGTATGAGAGGATTATGAGTATTTTGTTGTAAATCTAGAATAAAAATACTAGCCTAAATATAAAATAAGATCATTTAGAAAAAACAACTAATGAAAACTAGGAAATGCTTAACATTCAAACTTCTGACTAAATGTCAACTTTGTATGATGTGATTTTAGCAGAAGACACTGCTGCAATACAATTATAGCTAGAGTATAATTTGCAGTATATTTTCTATTGGATTACTGTATTTAAGATTTCCATATTCAGCAGGTCCTTGACTTACATAATTACATATCTTTGGAACCATGTAAGTCTTTTATTTTTTGTTAAATTTCCATAAAATCCTAATGAAAAATTCAATAAAAAAATTTACATTTTTGCAAAAATATTACTTATAGTCTTAAGTTTTTTTTATCTATGATTAAAAAGTATGCTCATAAATTTCATTTAACATTCTGTTTGCTAAAGTGGTCATTTGTATATATTGAATTTAAGTATTCTTAGACTCATGCAGTTTTCAATTTACATGGAATTTTTTGGACAAATTAACAAAGTAAGTCAGGGACCTACTGTATTATATTATAAAATGCAATTATTATAAAAATAAAAATTTTCTCAGCTGATAATCTTTATAAATATGAAGCATAAAATTTATACTTTTATTAAATGCTAAATTATATGTATAATTTGTTATCTACATCTTTCTTTTATGTATAACTGTGATATTACTAAAAATGAACAATACATTGAGAGACCATAGTGATGGATCACTGATTACTGTGATTAGGAATATTTTAAAATATTTCAAATTTATATAATATTTAATATCTGTAATAATTGTAAAATAATATCTTAAAATACATATTAACTTATAAATATAACAAAATAATGCATACTTCCATAATAACAACCTCCATTAAAACATAGGTAATGAAATTCTCTGTAATGGAAAAACATTGAAATTTTCTAATAGTAATGACTTTTTAATGTGCACTGAATTATGTAGAATTTACTGCAGTTCAAAATTAATGCAAAATGTTTTTTTTAATTTTTTTTTTTTTTTTTATAAAGATATAGTACACTTATCTAGAAAAAAAAGTTATGCTGCCATCTAAACCAGCAATAATTCTTTCAAAGGGTGGAATCATATCTACATATTTATCAAGCGTCTTTACTGCATATGATGGTCCCTTAGAAATTATGTCTTTTACAAACTGCAGTATTGCAATATCGTCAACTACTGCTAGAATTTCTATATTAAATCGATCTTTTTGTTTGTAGAGGAAGCCAAGTTAGAAATTTGTAGAGGAAGTCAAGTTTGCTGACAAAATCCAATGTAGGAAATTGCTCTGCATGATGCACAGTGTGATCTCTGATAATTTCAATCAAGTTTATGTTATCTCTGAGTCTGATTACATGCATTTATATGAAATACAAGATTTGTGTTTTCAATAATTTGTGTGTGTTGGATGCATTTTCTATTTCATTAATAATTAACTGCAGCAAAATTTCTTTTGAGCATTTTGATTCAAATTTTTTTTCATCTTTTTCTTGTTATTGAATATTTTGTAATAATTAAATTCAAAAATCTTTGCAAACTCAGCACTAATTAGCAGCACATAAATTAATATATTATTATTATTTGTAATGTTTTCAGTACATAACCATCTTCAGCCATTTTCTCAAATTACAGAACAAATTTAAACAGTATATAGAATGCAATGTTAATATGTATTTATTATATTCAAAAAATTTATAATGTAAAAATAATTAATATTGCAATAAAGTGGGAAAAAGCAACAATAATTAAACAGTGTACAGCACAAAAAGAAGAGATTATATAGTGAAGCATTAAAAATCCTTAAAAGGGGGCAGATATGGAAATGTAATTAATGATAGAGTGACTGAAGATATCTCTAGTGCATGGAGATATGTAATTCAAAAAATTTTAAATTAGAACAAACAGTTGAATGTAGATTTAACTCCATTAAAAGACCTTTACAGTTATTATTTTAATTATGAAGGATTTTTTATTCTGCAATTAATTATAATATTTAGTGTTTAGTATATTTTGTCTGCAATTAATTTTTGAAAAATTTTTTGAATATAGTATGTCATTAATATACATTTTATCACCATTTTTAAATTTGTTCTGAATTCGAGAAAATGGCTGAAGATGATTACATAATGAAAACATTACGAATAATAAATTATTTTAGTTTATGTGCTGACAGTTAGTGCTGAGTTTGCAAAGATTATTGAGTTTAATTATTATTTAAGAAGTTCTTAGGTAAGAATGCTATCTTACAATACTTTAAATAAGGATTTCTTTTAGAAAAATCCTGTTATTTTAAGCCAACATAATTATTTATTCTTCAAATTAGATAATGAAAAATTTGAATTGACATCAATTGTAAGACACGTTGATTTCAAAGATATAAAAAGTGAAAAATTCTGTATGTTATCTGAATTAAGAAATATTATATATATTTGTGTATTGTTTCATATATTAAAAAATTGAAATGAATTTATTATTATAATGAAATGAAATAAACATATCATCTAGAATATACTGAACTTCATAATTGTTTTTGTTAAAGTACCTACTATAATATTAAACTTTGAATATAATTATTATGAATGGCTGAGAATCTTAAAAAGACATTAATATGTTCACACTTTGAATTTTTTCAAAACATTACTTTAAAATATTTGCCTCAAAATTTTTCTAGTTTGGTAAAAATATTTTCCAAACTAAAAATACTATAAAAAATAATATATAACTGTATACTATCTCTTATTTATATTATTGAAAATTTTATTTCAGATTTCATAGCATTGTCAGTTTTGAAATGGTGGAAATTTTACATATCTTTGTCAGTATATTATAACAGGAAGGATATAAAGCTGATTATATATTATAGCAAAAATATGCTAAGTGGGATATACATATTATTTTAAATTTAAATATGCAGCTTATAAGAAAACACAATTAGATAAAATATCTTGCTGAAAATACTAGATCTATTATAAAATTATGAATTAAAATTATACTGGATATTTTATAGAAAATTTTTTTTTTTTTCTTTTCCATTTTACAACATATACATGGAAATGGAGCATTTTTTTAACTTGGTCCATAAAATTGATTGTCCAAGTTATTAGAAATATTACTGCATAAATACCTAAGTTTCCAGTCTTTTTAATACTATCCATATATTTTGCTGCCATATCTATAGTAAGTAATAATTTTTAAAATACACTGATGAAAAATTGAGAATCGCTAATGTAATGTATTTTACTTTCATCTGTTTAAAAAATATAATGAGAACCAAACACTAAAAATATTAAAATTTTAGGCATTATCTTTTTACTTATTAAGTAATACATGCCTATTAAATTATGTAATCTTCTTAAAAGATGATTATTAGCTCTTTCTAGAACTGTATCAACTTAATGTTTTATTTAATACACTTATTTTATAATAGAGATTTGATATTAAAATATGTTCTCAAAATATTCTTCAAGGCATAACCTGTATATTGAATGTCAAAATATTTCATAATTATTATAGAGAAATATCAGAAGTTTGAATTTCTCTTTTTTTAAATGGATAAATATACAAATTAATCTTACTTCAAATTCTGTTTTAATGGCTGTCAACTTGTTGGTAAATTTCATAAAATCAAAAACAGATCAGAAATTGCTAGAGAAAAATTTTGAAGTTTGAACATCCCTATTTTTAAATGGTTACAGATAAAGGGTTGATTAAAAACTGATTGATAAAAGATCTTTAATAATTTAAGCTTTTCCCTACAAAATATCATATACAGCTAGTTCTCGACTTACGACCACGATCGGTTCCGAAAGACCGGTCGTAACACGAATTGGTCGTAAGTCGA
>WUQG02449779.1:0-13004 GCA_011317285.2 Androctonus mauritanicus | reverse complement strand
GTCCCAGCCCTTTAAATATTTGTCATGGGATCCGGGCCCGGCCCGTTGGTCCTCGTCCTTCACAATCCGGCTGACCCCTCCGCATGGGTGGGCAGCCTGTGAAAGGGCTTGTTTCGCCCCGCCACTTAATATTCTTACTAAGTGGAAAGTGGCGTCATCTGTTGACCAAAAAAAAGCCTAAAATAATTCAATAAAGTTTAATCATATTTCAATAACTTATCTATTCTAATATGTAGCATAGATAAAATAATAAAAAGATATGTTATTTCGCTTTTTTTCAAATATGGAAATTCAATAAATTTATTATAACTTTGTTGAAGACAACTTATTCAATTGTGTGTTAATCTATGCAACTCTTACTTAACTGTCGTTGAGTATCTTCTTTTTCTAGATATTCTTTCTAGGTTATATATTGCCTTCTATATTGATATACTAAAGAGAGGGATATTCCAGTGCTCATCACAAGCTGTCCATTACTCCTGATCAGTTATCAAATGGAGGATGAGGTTCAAAGAATCGGCCAGGTGTTCAGGATTCAACCTGAATCCGTTCATATCTTCAGAGATAAAAAATAAACAAACAAATATATAGGAATCATTTAAATTATTAGCACTATACAGTGGACGCACGTTTTTACCAACCTTCAATTTACGAACTACACGAACTATTTTAGTCCCAAAGAGTCCTTTATGTTAATTAATGCCATTTCCATTTCCAAACTTTTTTGGAGATCCATACGAATTCGTAAAATCCAGAGTCCGCTGTAATTTTTTTTGACAACAGATGACGCCAGTTTCCATTCAATTAGAATACTAACTGAAGGGGCGAAACAAGCCCTTCCTTAGGCTGCCCACCCCTGCGAGGAGTTCCCCGGATTGTGGAGGACGGGCACTGACGGGCAGAGTCCTAATCCCATGATATTTTCAAGAGATGAGACCTGAGACTCGAACCCGTGTTTTCCAAAGTGGAGAGCGGAAGCGTTTTCACTGGCCAACTGTAATTAATTATTTTCATTGTAGTGTCTCCTATTATTTTTTAATTTTTTTGGATCCGCTTCTGAAAATTGTGGCATCCTGGAATTAAATCCAGATCCAGAGGCATACTTATACTTTGAATGAATCGAGTTCAATTCCATATCTCCAGAGATTTTTCAGAAGTCCAGCGTAACGTTCTGTTTGGTCAATTGGTATTTCATTTTTTTTTTTTTTTTGCTCTTGATCTTCTTGTGCTTTTTCATTGCCCTAGCTTTGGGTTGTTGCTTTTCTCTGTTTTCATGAGTGTTGCACTCCGACTCTTAGTTTTTTCGCTTTGGTGCTTTTTTCTTTTGGCATCTTTTGCTTTTCGCGTGCTGTCTTGCTTTCGTTATTATTCTTAGTCCTTTATCGTTTTGCTTTTTCTCCGTTTTTACTTTGTTCTCTGTTTTTTTCGTCCTCCTCCGTTTCTTTCTGGCTTCTCTTTGTTTCTTTTGTTTCATTTGCGCGTCCTGTTATTTCTCTTTGTTTCCTGGCTCTGCCGATTTTGTTTTGAGGTTTGCTGTTTCTTTTTGTTTCCCTGATATTTCTTTCTATTTGCTTCCTCTTTGTACTTGTTTTGCTTTTTTGGCGCGCTTTCTTTCTTTTGTGTCTCGACTGTTTCCCCTCCGTTTCTTCTGGCTTGTTCTTGGGATTTGTTTTGTTCTTTCTTGTTTTCCTTTTGTTTCATTTTTGTTCCCCTATTTTTGTTGTTTATTTTTGTTTTCTTTCTGTTTCTGGCCGTTTCTCCTTGTTTGTGTTCGTATTTTCGATTTTCTTTTATTTCTTCTTTCTTACTGCTTCTGATTTTCCGGTTTCTGATTATGTTTGCTTGCATATATTCCTGATTTTTGTTTCTTTAATTTCTTTCAGTTTGTGGTCTATGTTTTTGTGTTCTTTTCCTTTGTGTGCTTCTCCGGCTTCAATGTCATTCCTTCCTATGGAGAGCTTGTTTCACTCCGCCAAATCTCCTTCCGTTTTCCAATTTTGTCCTCCCAGTGACACTGTTGAGCCATTAGTGGTATGTCCACTGCTGCATCTTTTCTTTTCAGCAGCAGTGGACATACCACCAATGGCTCTTTTTCTTTTGAACATATCAGAATATTAGATTAGGTTTTACTAACCTTTTTTCTTTCCTTTCTTTTTCCTTCTTCTATGCTTAGGTGTGCTATGGTTATTTCGTGCTCCTGCTTCCTTGCTTTATCTATTTTATTATGAATCGAAATCGTTTTATGCTATCATCAGATATTATTTTCACAGTGTTTAGTTACTCTGATTTAGAAATTTCAATAAAATTTCAATAAAATAGCATTTTTCCAACGCATAATATACATCATTCACAATAAAGTTTAGTATATATAGGTTTCCTCTGCCTGACATAAAGATATAACATCACTGTCCCAAATAAGATATCCATTTTGTCCCGTTTGTATTCTTATTTGAATGGTAAAGCCAATATTGGCTTCTCTTTGAATAAAAATAATAAATATCAAATATTTGTCTCTAATTATATTTTAATTAATTTATATGTTTAATCTGCTCCTTTCTCTGTTCTTCTATTTATCCAAACATTTTTTGAAATACTATTTTGAAAAACACATTAAATATTAATAAAATGTCCTAGGATTATATAAAAATTTTCACATAGCATCCTTCTTTTGTAAAAATTATTTCATTTTTAATAATAATTTAGTCACAAAATAAAAGAAAACGCATTGTCAGAATGAATGCAGAAAAGATGATCTACAAACTCATCTGATTCAAACAGATGTTTTTTCCCTTCCGTTTGCTTCTGGTTGAATTTAAATTATTTTCTATAAATTTAAAATTATTTTGAATTGGTTCTTTCGTGATTTGTGTGCCATAATCTTAATTATATTGATGAATGACAGCAAATTTTTTTCTATTGATTGGAAGGTATTCTACGTGTGTTTGCGTGTGTGTATATACTAGCAACGATACTTGGCATTGCCGGACATAGTTTGATAAAATACACAAGTATATTTAGGAAATACTTGGTTTTCATTAGTTGCATTTTGATTTCTTTTATAGTTTCAGTTGTTCAGTTGCTCTTTTAATATGACTCATAATTTCCAGGAGGTTTCACAAATTTATGAATATATATGTTTTTCCGTTCTTTGATTCGAAAAAGATTTATTTGGAAAAACATTGAAATTCATAATGCACTGATATTGTTTAATATCAGTGCAACCTACTAAAAATTTATCATTTTACCGATTTTCATTGTATTGTCCCCAAAATTGGAAAATTATTTCATACATTGATTTCATTTGTTATTTCAAACCCCGTATTTATTGAAATATTATATTGTCATCAGATTAACTTAATTACAACAGAAAGAATTATTTGCTCTTTCTGAATTTATTAAAGCATAATATCGCGGGATCAATATTATATCACGATGATGTCATAACATGATGATGTCACGCAAGCACGCTCACGATGTGAGCGTGCTTGCGTGATGTCAGATATTTGTTACGTCATGATGAAATCAAGTGATCTTGTGACGACATCCCAAATTCGAACAAATATATTTCGCCATATAATTTATTAATTATGCCACTTGGAATCTATTGATCTTTTGTGTCTAATTTTAATATAGATTTAATCATAATATTAAGCCATGATCGCGGTAATGTGATATCATCGTGATATTATGAATCGAAATCGTCTTATGCTATCATCCATCTTCACATCGTGATGACTTCACATAAATTACGACGTCGTCTTGAATTTCAACATTATTCTGTAGGATTTAAATGAAGCTATCTATTAACTAAAGCTATCTATTGAGCCGACTGTTAAATTCTGTGGAATTTTTAGATTGTTCGTAATTGTTTAAGAATTATTGGTCTAAAAAAAATCACTAAATAAGCCGACTACTTAAGTTTGACAATCATAGCAAATCTTAACTAGTTTCACAATTGTAGCTTCTACTATTTAGGAGATTAATTGTCATAAATAAACGAACCAACTACCGAAAATATGTGTAAGATATATACATTTATATGTAGGCTATATATTTTAACCCTTGACTTATAGATATCAGGGTTATATATATAAGCTGAGATTACAATCCTACTTAAATAAAATAAATATTATTTAAATATATTAAACACATATTAATAAATTTAATATATTAATCAGGAATTAAAAATTTCTATAAAATTATTCTGTTTTCATTATTGTTTGCTTTCATTAAAAAAATCATAATTTCGAAATATTGCCCAATTTTTGTGATTTATTTATTTCATTTACAGCATATCATAATTTAAAATATATAAAAATAGATTTTTAAAGATATTTATACCCCCTTTTGAAGAAAATGACGTTACTATTGATTATTTTTTTGATGAATAAAATAGAAAATAAAGTAGACTAGAAAGTATGCATTCAAGAATACCAATGAACATTTCACAGAAATATTGTAAACATATAAACTAAAATCATAATTTTAAAATATGTGCAAATCTTACAAATTGTCTTACAAACATTCAAGAAATTCTCAAAAACAATCGAGAATAGTCATCGAGTCAATGAAAAATCTACATGATACATAATGTTACAATAATATTAATCTTTCTGCATATCTCTCTAATAATTTATTTACAGTAAAATAATTTTAATGAAAACATTAAAATATACTGTTATTTATACAATAAAATAAATAAATCATAAAATAATACATTAATAAAAATTTTCACTGTATTAAATGAATTAGAAAATTCTTTGATATTTATAAAAACATATATCGAGATTAATTAAATTCATTTCTATTAACAATATTTAAATTAAACTAAAATAATATTTATTTTAGTTTATTTAGTTAAGTTGTTTTAGTTAATTATTGGAGAGCCAAGAAGAAGCCAAAATCATTTGAACTTATACTCTGTTATAAGGTTGTGAAAACTCCATTTACGCTTTAAGTTTTGATGAAACGACAAGATATTATTATTATCCTTACAATAATTTATTAACTTTCTTATTTTTGAAAACTTTGTTATAAACAACATTAAATCAGAAACATGTACTTTAATCATTTAAAAATTTATTTAATAGAATTTATTAACGAATAGTATTTATATTATAGTTTCAATAAGGAAAACTAAGAAAGAAAATAATTTGAAAACTATATGGGATCTACCAGCAATCTCCGGTTGGTCACTTTGTTGGAATATTATTTTCTGCCCGCATAAAGTGCAAGATTATGAATTACTTTGTGGTTCATGTATGTATTTGGATTTTTTATCACATATATATAGTGATATATTTTTAATTTTAAATAATTATAAATAATTCTGTTTACCAAAAACAAATTTATTATTAGATTCTGTTATATATCAGAGATAAAATTCCATGTATTAAAATTATACTGAATTTAATATATTTCTAAATTATTTAATATATATTACAATGAAATTTATTATACATAAACATTTTTATATTTCCTCAGTTATACTTCAGGTAGCCACGACTTTATCTCATACAAATCTAAAAGAGAAAATGGGAAGATTTTCCTGGGGTGGATATAACTATATTATATTATTTCATCCAGACGTAGCTCAGGTACTTGAAAGAATATTATATATATTTATAGTGCATCATTAAATGTTATATGTTATTTGAAAATTTGTCATTTTATATAGGAAGTATTGAAAAGTAATAGTCTGGTTATTAAGGATCCTATGTACAAGTTCTTCAAACCTTGGTTGGGAAATCCTCTTTTTATTAGGTAAAAGGATGAAGTATATTCGTTTTAAATAATAAAAATTTGATTTAAAATATTAAATTAATGAATAAAATCATTGCCAATTATTAAAATAATTAAACTTAATTTATAACGTTTTCTAACAGTAATGGTAGTATTTGGAAAAACCAAAGAAAGTTATTAACTCCTGCTTTCCACTTTCGAATTCTTGATGATTTTCAAAGTATATTTCGTGACCATTCAAAAATATTAATTGAAGTATTAAAGAATTATAAGGAAAACGAAGCATTTGATATCACAGAAGTTATTAATTTGTGTACACTAGACATTGTTGGAGGTAAGAACATTATTTAATGTTATCCATATGAAATATAGAACAATAATTTTAAAAATTATTTATTTTAGAAACAGCCATGGGAGTAAATATAAATGCTCAAAATCGTTCTGATAATGAATATGCTAATGCAGTTCAAGGGTAAGGAAATAAATAATGTATTAATTTTAACATTAAGCTAAGTTTAAATTTATTATAATTTCAGTCATATCACAGAAGCCACACGATGATCATCTTTTGTCAGACATTTTAAATTAAAGTAATTGCTGCCATTTCTTTGTAAAAATATTAATTATAGCAAATAAAGCTTTCATATATGCTACAGTGAGCGAAAATTGCGAATTTTAAAGATTTTTCATAGGGGAAAAAACTTTTAAAAACATATTATATTTGCTATCGTGATTAATACAAGGTTAATGATCAAATGAAACTTCTGCTAGTGCTTTTAGGCGATGTAAAACGCGATACATTGACTAGTAGAAGTATTAATAAAAATATATTGTTTTCACATACAAACTTTCACTTATAACAATTAATATATGTTCTTTTTATTAGTTTTACGCTGCTTTCAATCTGTATAAAATATCATATTAAATAGAATATAATTAATATCATATTAAATATTGAATAAATTAATTAAATAATCAGTAGCGGAAAATTTAATTATTTTGAAATAAGGATATATTTCAAAGAAATTTCTGATGTTTGATTATAGAAATTTAAATCGGTATAATTATAAATCGTCATATTTTCTATTACAAACAGAGTAAAAAACTGTCTATGATTTTTATTATATTTATAATTAAAATTTTTAATAAAAAATTGTTTATTTTAAAGCATTACGTCTTCGTGTATTCAATGGTTTACAAAACCCTGGTATTGGTTTCCACTGGTTTTACGTTACAGTTCTTTAGGAAGAAAATTAAAAACGTGTATTGAGACTATTCATCGAACTGATAAAAAAGTAAGGTTGAATTAACTAATAAAATTAAATAAATAACAATAATTTGATTTCTTAATTCTATAAATTATTTTTAAGGTAATTCATGAAAAAAAAGTAACCTTTGTACAACAATTGAAAGATAACCAAATCACCAATCATTTAAAAGATATTAATGATGACTTACAAATAAAAAAGAAAAGAGCATTTCTAGACATGTTGCTTCACCATCATATGAATGATCCTAATTTCACTGAAGAAAATATTCGAGAACAAGTTGCTGGCATTATGTTTGCTGTAAATAATTGAAAAATAAACAAATAATTAAATAACAATCACCAAATTAATTATCTAATCATTTTCTTTCTAAAACAGGCTCAAGACACAACTACTATGTGCCTAAGTTGGACACTCTATTTTTTAGGAACATATCATGACATACAAGAAAGAGTGTTTCAAGAAGTATTAGATATATTTGGCAATGATCTATATAGAAATATTACCTCAGAAGATTTAAGGCAAATGAAATATCTGGAATGTGTAATAAAGGTAAATTATTATTCGGAACTGTTCATTTTTATGGGCAAAGAAATTTATTTATCAGTATAATCTATTTACATTTTGCTTACATAGGAAACCCTTAGAATGTATCCTCCAGGACCGTTTATTCTTAGAAAGAATCTACAAGAAGTAAAAATTGGTAAGCATCACAAATATTTTATGTTTTGTCTATAGAAGTGGATGGGATGCATCGGAGAACACTCGCTTGTAATCAGATGCTGATTTGATTATCATGAATTGAATCAGTTTGGAGACATATCTGTAAACATTTTCTGAGAAATATTCACTTGGGCCTTTGAGTATTACCTTCAATACTCTAACATATTTCTCTTTAGGATAATCGATATTGGACAATGGAATACAATAATATATTTAAATCAATTCATATTACATTCTCATCTGGTCTAAATAGAACGTCAGAATAATCCTTATTTTATTTAACCTAATTCTAAATAAACAGCTTTGTTTTCTTAAAATGCATACAACCTTTATTGTTAATTTTATAGGTAATTGCCTTATACCAGCAGGATCATCTCTTGTAATAGGAATTTATTCAATTCATCATAATCCAGAGGTGTTTGAGAATCCTGAAGTCTTTGATCCAAATCGATTTTTACCAGAAAATTGTCAAAATCGTCATCCTTATGCTTTTTTACCTTTCTCAGCTGGTCCACGAAATTGTATAGGTATGTAATAAGTCATGAAACAATAAATTTTATTATTTTAATCACATAAATTTGTTTCTTGTAGGCCAAAAATATGCTATGTTGGAGATGAAAACAATTTTGGCAGACATTATTCGGCATTTTAAAATTCACTCTCTGGATGCTAGAGATAAGATTAATATATCTGCAGATGTTGTTCTTCGTCCGATATTTGGATTGAATTTAACTATCGAAAAGCGACGAATAGTTTGATTATTTTCAACAAAGATAGTGATTTAAACATATACTGTACAATATTTCATATTCACATAATAAAAATTTGTAAACTTATTACATTATTATTTGTAATTCGATATTGATTAAATTTATTAATTTTCTTTATTCAGCTTTAATATTTTGTATTTTTCATTATACTTTTGAAATTTAAATAAATTTTAAAAGTCTTAATTAAAAAAATATCAATAATTATTATAGTTGTATTATATTCAAATAAGTTAATTTAAAATTATCCATTATTAGCTTTTTTACCAAAACACGAAAGATCTCTGACAAAACAAGAAAACTAGCGCTCTACAGTACATTCTCTATATCAAACAGTGTTCTTTTCATTTCAACTTTAGCTATAATTTAATCTTGTCAGGAAATATTGATTAAGGATATTTGCCTTAATACAAATAGAAAGAACGAAAATATTAATTTCTTTCAGTTATAAATTATACAATACATAAAAATACATAGCCTAAAGTTTCAAAATATAATCATGTAATTAAACAGTTTTCCTATTTAAAATGAGATCAAAAATAACTCCCTTTTAAATATTCACATATTTGATTTATTTGGAATCTTTCAATATACCTGCAGATAAAATCAGTTATTTTGATAGAAAATTTGCAAAATTTTTAAAATTTTTTTTTGGAAATGTATAACATAATAGTTGGTTTGATTATATGAGTCACATTAATCTGTTTCAGTCTCAATTTAGTGGTAATAAAATGTCTGACAGCGATTGAATAAAATACATATATATATATAAACTTTACAAATAATGTTATGTGCTAATATATTAATATAAAGCAGCTTCATCATTCATTAATTCTTTTATTCATATGTTGTAAATCTCAGAAAGAAAAATATATAATTCATGGCGAAAGAAGAATCTCGCCTAAGTTCCAAAAGTCTACACTCTCTACATTATTCTGAACCGAAAATTATTTTTAGAAGAAAACAAGATTAATAAAATATTAAGTACGAAAATCTTATTTAATATTGTATTTTTTAAAGAAAGATACAAAATTTATTATGATATATGATGCTTAATTGGATTTATTTTTAAGAAAAATTTTTTACTTTAGATTAGTTTAGAAAATAAATATTCATGCTTTGTTTCTCGAAATTATGTAAAAATTATTAAATTCATTCGTACTTTGTTATACAATATAAATGAAATCATTATCCTACCTTCATAATGCAGTTTTAAATAAATTTAATTTATCAATTTATTCTGTAATATTCAAAAGATTTTCTAATAATATATTAATGATAAATTATTTAATCATTGTCTCTACATTTACAAGGAGGATTTGCAGCGTAACAAGAAAAATCGTGTTCTATCATGCATTCTTTATAGCATATCGTATTTTTTTGATGATCGGTACACAATCGATGAGGAATGGGTCTAGGGGAAGGAGCTGATCCACGCCTATTCATAGCAAGGACACCTATAATAAATTTACAATAAATGACGATATTTTCGGCTATTAGTTTAAGGCAATATCATAATATCAAAAGAATACTTACCACTCACACAGAACAGGAAGATTATAAATGAAAGTTTCATTGTTTTCTCTCTTAAAACCTATTATAAAAAAAAAAAAAAACAATCTACATAGTTATATTAAAATAATTCATGGATTGGTATTTAGTAAATTATAACTTACCATATAATATGGGAGATAACTAATAATATTTTTAGAATTCCTTCTGCTTTTTATATCGGTGTATCGGTGTAAAAACAAATTAAATTTCATCGTAATTATTACAGTAAATCATAATATTTTATATAATGCTAATATGTTGTTGACGAAAATAGAACAATAATAATAGAAATATCAACTTCATATTTTTATTCTAAATTATTTATAAAAATTTAATTTAATTAATGTTTGAAATACGAGACTTTCAAGTAAAATAATCTTGCTCACAATTGACGAATTATAAAATAAGTTTTTTGTATAATGGCAAATCCAATTTCTTGGAAGATCATGGTATGTCTGTAAATAAAGATAAGTTATAAAAAAAAAAGTTGAAAAACATTTTGCATTTTATATTTCGATAGGTGTTATGATATCAGAATACAATAATAAATGATATTATAAATTATTTTGTAGACAAACAATTAATTAAATATTAAAAATATTTTATTCTCAATACCGAATATCTCTTTTATCAAAATTTATTTGCTTCATTTTAATAATAGTCAATCCGTTCAATCATATTAGGATAATATCCCCATTATGTTATTAAAATATACACAAGATAACCTATTTATTTTCTATCAAAAAAAATATTAATAATGTAATATTTAAAGCAAATGATAAAAGTGATATAAACTCTTCATCCTATACGTAAAGTTATACAGATTAGTTTCAAATGCATCAAGAAATTTTTTCAGATGAGTCAAATTTCAAAAACATTATTTGCATATGCTTACTGATGATATTATTATTTTTTTAAAGATCTATTAAATACTTCAACAGATCATAACTGTGCGAAAAATATATAGGATGCATAATTATTTATGCAATTTAATAAAATATTTTAAATTAGTGCAAAAGTTAAATACAGAGGAAACTCGACCTATATGGGAGAAGAGTGGCTGGTTAAACCGGAAGTCTGATCTAGACTTATCTAAACAATTATGTTCCTTTCTGTAGTCGTTTGTAGTGGAGTACAGCTATCGAGGCTCGGGAAGAAAGTTTCCCTGAGGCCCTCCTAACTGGAATGATCACCATACAAAATGTCAACACAAATATGTAATTAATATTTATTTAATGAAAAAATAGTTAATTTTGATTATATTCTTACATATACATACTTAAAACTTAAGGGTTCTTCGAGGCACCCCTGATCAGAGGCCCGAGACGTTTGCCACTCTGCCTCCCTTGATACGCCAACTGGTCCTGTGTAGGGAAATTAAAAGTATATTTGATACGTCACAATGTAAAAAATTGAAGTTTTCTTATTACTTTATATGAAAAAATTGCGTTACATATTCTTAAAATTTTTGTACTAATTCACTCATATTAATTTTTAAACATCATTTCAATCATCAAGCATCGTGCCATTATTAATCTCAATAGTTGTTAATGAATGTCTACTCGATGAATTGCATTCGTAATAACTACTTGTGTGCAATATCTTCAATCATTTCTAATTAGCGTATGTTTAAATTTTTATGTTTTTTTCTAATTCGAAGTAACTTCTGAATTATTTGATAGAACTTTACAAAATTTAGTTAAGTGATCGCCATCATTAAAAATTATTTTGTTGGCATATACTGTATAATAATCTTCCATCATTAATCGTTTCTAATAATCATATTTCAAGAGAAGGTAAACAGTTTATTTCATTATTATTTGTTGTTTTTTCAAACATTCGGAAAATTTGTTTGTGAATATATCAAATGTTAATTTTGATAAGCATTAACAAGAAATATAACAATTTTTTAAAAGTAATAAAATATTATCATCAGTAAATGAATAATAAAAATTAAAAAAAAAATTAAATGTTAACAGAATACAAAAAGCAGAAAAAATCTACTGTTATAATATTATCGAAACTTGGGTTATTTATAAATATAATATATAGGCCCTATATATGCTTATTTAAAAATTACCGTATTTATCAATTGTTGTTTATTTATAAAGATAAGTTATAAAAAAAAGTTGAAAAACATTTTGCATTTTATATTTCGATAGGTTATTTATGATTATTATGATTATTATTCGACTTAAACAATAAAATAAGAAATTTCCTGCATTTATTTGGACTATTTCTAAACACATCGTTGACACATGTGAGTTCATATTAACTTATTCTGTTCTTTAATTTCATTAAGTATCTTAAATGAAGCACTATTCATCAAAAAATCGCTACAAAGTAATACAATGAAATAATTCATGTTTTATTTTACAGATGGCACCACAATACATAAATATAGTACAATACAGTAATTTATTAAAAAAAAATATATATATATATATATATATTCCTATATTTACAATAAAAATTTTAGCTTATTTAGAATCAAATTTCATTTTAATTATTAATTATTGTTTTCGGAGGAAGCCATCTTCAAATTTCAAATCATTTTAAAAATAATCGAACATTATAATTAATATAATATACATAAAGAACATTCAGCAATTATTCTTGTTAATAATTTGAAATTTAAAGAATATTTCTGACAAAAGCGCTAATTAATAATTAAAGTAAAACTTTTATTATTAATTCTAAATTAATAATAAAATAATTAATTATTAATAATTTATAATTAATATTAATATTAATAATTAATAATTAATTAATATAATAATTAATTCTAAATTACAATTATTAATTCTCCCATATAGGTAGTTTGTATTTATCTTTTATATTTATATATTGTAATTATTAATAGAGAGTTTGCGGTAAACCCTTTTTCCATACAGTATACTATCCGATACAGTACAGTATACTGTACCAAAATTTATATGGCAAAGTGATT
>WUQG02449768.1:0-13004 GCA_011317285.2 Androctonus mauritanicus | reverse complement strand
ACAGTTAGAGCTCAAATACATTTATAATGTTGAAAAGTTATATGGTTATAGTAAAAGCTTCCTGGATGCATTGTATTCTAAATTCCAAAAAATAGCTCCCTCGCAAGTATCTGAAATGCCAGAGTGCACGGAATATGAGCCAATACTGTATGCTATGTCTGATTATAAAGCAGTTAAGAAGCTTATTAAAAAAGGGAATAAGAAAGTTACTTATAAAAGATATCCCACAGTGTATAATCTACTCAGAAACAAAAAAGATAAGACAAAAAAAGTCCATAGTGTATAGAATTCCAACAATAAGTAATGCAAAAAATGAAGTTTACATAGGAGTTACGACGAGACCGTTAGAGCTAAGAATACAGGAGCATAGAAAGATATAGCTGGAGGAAACCTATGCACGGCACTAGCGAGAAATGCTTATGAAAATGATATACGAATAAATTGGCATGAGGCAAAAGTAATTAAGTGTTGAAAAGGAGAAACATACTGCCATGGCTGAAGCTTTAGAAATTTTCACTAGGCAAGATGAAGAGTCACTCTTAAATGATCACCCTGTACAAGAATTGCCTCCCCCATGGAAATTTCTCTTAAGAAAAACTACGTAACTAAAAAAGAAGAGGCATGCCTCTGTTAACGTATTTTAACTTGAACTTTATTTATATATTTATTTTATCTACATTAGTCACTGCATTTTAATCATTAGTATAACTGTTATTTTGTTTTAATGTGTTTTTCTATGTAACCATAGTAACTATTTAAACCATGTTTGTTCCAAAGCTGTTCACATTCTATTTTTTGAGTTTCCTTTGTTTTGTTACCTGATGATGGCTCCTAGAGCATTGAAAATGTTTGTTTGTAATTAAAGTTTTTATGTTGTTTACCTACCTATCTGCCATTTAGTGCTTTTTAATTTCGCATTATCAGCTAGAAATAATTTTATTAAAAATTTACCATTGACTGCCTAGTAAAGCAGTTGCCTATTACCTTGATGGTCTGGATTCAATTCTTGATGATCTTACACCTTGAAGCTCAGCTACAATTCCAGATTATTTTATCAACTTGGAGAATATAGGATAAAATCATTTTATCATCTTGAAGGATTCAGTATTTCATTGTCTATTATTAAAATTACTGCCATTGTGGATCATTTTTAATTTTACAATTTTTTGACCTAATGAAGGGGGCTGTTAAAATGTAACCCCCATCATAAGCAGAGGACTACCTATAGTTTGTTTACATATACCACAAAGTGGCATAAAATTGGAAACTCATGCTACAAAGCAATGAATTATTTTTAGAAACAATTATTAATGAGATCTTGTAAAATGTCTATCATGAGAGAACAGTCATGAGACATTTTACAAATGTCTATATCATGAATGTTGATATGGAATGTTTGTTTGATAGTTTTTTTTTCCCCCCTTGTAAAACTATGTATTAATCAGAAAGGATCTAAATATTTATGAAAATTCTTTATCATCAATTTTCTAAATTTTTGGTTTAGTTTGGATTTGAATTCCATCCTTTATTGCTGCTGGGCTGAAGTGTAACAATGTGTAGGTATGCTAATGTAAATATTCTTCATATATATATTTTCCAAACATCAATTTTAGTTGAATTTCCATCCTCTAAAGTGAGAAATTCATTTGCAATTCTCTGCTTGGTTAAAGTATGCAAATTTGAGTTATTTGTGTTTTTTTCTAGTGACCAGTCACATCATAACTCAATCTGATGGAATTATAGATTACTGTTGTGTACTTAGCTATATATGAAGTTTTAATTTTTTCTTTCATTTCACATAAGGCATACTTTTCCACTGCCTCTTGTCAAAACAAACCCAAAATTATCATAAAAAATATTGTTAGATGAATCATTGAAAGTAAGAACTGCTAATTTAACATATTAAACTAATATCTTTTTATTTTTTTAGAAATGACACTAAAGAAGATATCTTTGTTCACCAGGTATGTATTATTAATTTTTTAACTTGTGATACTAAGTTTTAAATTATAATTAATAATAAAATTTTAAATTAATGCTTTTTAAAATATTTAATCAGACTGCCATAACAAAAAATAATCCTCGGAAAGTTGTGAGAAGTGTCGGTGATGGAGAAATTGTAGAGTTTGATGTTGTTGTTGGGGAAAAAGGAAATGAAGCTGCAAATGTAACTGGACCTAATGGTGCTCATGTTAAAGGAAGTCCATATGCAGCAGAAAGACGACGTAATTTTCGAGGTCGTTATTACCCTCGACGACGTAGGCCACAATCGAGACAGATGAAACAAGTATGTTTAAAATTCAGAAACAATGATTTATTTTTAGAAACAATTATTAATGAGATCTTGTAAAATGTCTGTATCATGAGTGTTGATATGGAATATTTGATTGATAGTATTAGTTTTACAAGGAACAAAAAAAAATATGTATTTATCAGAAAGCATCTAAATATTTATGAATATTCTTTATCATCAACTTTCTAAATTTTTTTGGTTTAGTTTGGATTTGAATTTCATCCTTTATTGCTGCTGGGTTGAAGCTTGTAACAATATGTAGGTAGGCTAATGTAAATATTCTTCATATATATATTTTTCAAACATCAGTTTTAGTTGAATTTCCATCCTCTAAAGTAAGAAATTTCCATCCTCTAAAGTAAGAAATTTATTTTCAATTCTCTGCTCCATTAAAGTATAATGTATGCAAATTTGAGTTATTCGTGTATATAATGAAATTCTATTATATTTTAAATTTCAAAAAAATTAAATATTTCTTATCTCTTATAATAAATTTACTTATATAATTTTATTTTGTAATAACTAATATTTTTCTTAAGACTTATAATTATGAAAATGATTTCACTATTTTGTAATAATTTTATGTAATTACTCTCTTGTTGAAAGTAGTAATTTTTTTTCTTATTTGCTGGACTGTTTCTAATTGTCGGCTCTCCATTTAACATCTGGACTAGATTCCAGAAAATTGTGATTAATTGAAACCTAAATTCTCATTAATAAATCAAAATTGTTTCTAAATTCTGAGATCAGCGAGAGAAGTTTTGATAATTTTTATATAAATATTACTGTATTATTTAATAACAGAATGAAATAAAACAAAAACATAATTAAATTGTTAACTTTATAAAAATACTTATTGAATTTTAATGTAATTTAATTATTATTAAAATAATGTTTTTCTAATACAAAACTTCTATTCCAAATTTATAAAAATTACTATCTTTTATAAATTGTTTTATAATTCTGAACATGAATTGAGGCATATCATTTTAAGAATATTAAAATGTAAATATTTTACATAATCAATTTATTGGGTCATTTACCTCATGTAAAAATTTCTTTCCATAAAGCTTTAATTTTAAATGCAGCCCTGAAGCAACCAAAGATATTTAAGTGGCCTTTTGAAGGGAATGTGTTTAAGACTGCTGCCTTATGCTATGTTTCCACTGGACTGTTAATCGCAGTTAACTGGCGTTAAAGTTGATCACAATTATCTTTCTCCATGATTAAAGTGGTGTTTACATGCGCTGGTAATTAAATAGGTTATGACGTTTGTTGCTTATTCCGTTTCCAGTAGGATCTTACGTTGTTAATGGTGGATGATTTACATGATTTTATTGAATCTGATTTAATAAATGTCATCAAGAAGCAAAACAAAGCTTTTGATCAAATTTTTACTTTTAAATGCACAAAATGATCATTTACAGGAGGAAATATTGAGATATTCATTTCTTATTTCAATATTTTTAAGGAAGAGAGATATACTTAGCAGACAAGCACATCTAGCACAGGTAAATAATGTATATATATTTTATATAAATTATTCTTTATGTACGATTATATTTCCCTTACAGATTGAATATAGTTTAAAGAATATATGTTTATATTTCAAATTTCACTAGAAAACATTTAAGAAGTTATCATAATATCGGTGTAGTGTTGAAAATCAAAAATATCTAGAATTTTAAGAACTAGGTAGTGCTAAAGAATAATTTTCAAATTTTGGACAATAAATTGTGTAAAATATTTGATGATCAAATGATTTTTTTTTTTTAAATTTAGTATATGGAATAGACAATTATCAAAATGAATAGTTGAAAGGTCATAATAAATACCCATCCATTTCATGCATAATCTTATTTTTTATATTATTGTATATGATTCTGAAACAATATCACATAATATGATTGTTTCTTTTATATTATTACAATTATTATAGGCTTCTTAAATGTTTTACAATTCATTAATAATAAATAATTATTATTAAAATACTAATTTTTATGAAATTTTATAATTAAGATAAATATCAGATAGCTAATCTTTAAATTGTAATAATTTTGTTATTGTTTAAAACTTACAAAATAGATTTTTTTAATCCTAATAATAATTATCTAACCTTTTGTAGGCTTATAAAAAAACTATGATATGCAAAGATCTATTCCAAGAAATTGGACTTTACCAAGACAACAGACATGGTGGGAAGAAATTGTTCCTGGAATGGATGACATGGAGTGGAAAGCAAATTTTAGATTAACAAAAAAGAGTTTTGATTATATTGTTCTCCAAGTTACACCTTATCTGAAAAAACAAAACATATCAATGAGACAGAGTATTCCAGTAAACAAAAAGATAACAGTAGCACTCTGTATACTTTCATCTTTAGCAGAGTTTTGTATTGTGAGTAATTTATTTGGTATTGGCAAGTGCACAGTGTGTAATATATTGAGGGAATTTTGTTCTTGTGTAAATGAAACACTAATGACAAAATTCATACATTTCTCAGCAAGAATAAATGAAGTAAAAACCTTAATTGAAGGTCTTTGTCTAATTTGTCTTAATTGCCTTAATTGAAGGTTTTAATGATTATTTGATGATAAATTTGCCTTAATTGAAGGTTTTGATGATTATTTGAGTTTCCTCAATGTATAGGTGCAATAGATAGATGCCATATACCTCTCTCTCCACCAAAACTGCATGCTGTAGATTATAATAATTATAAAGTAAGCAATACAAATTAAATAAAATTAAATCAGTTCAAATTAAACATTTATTAATACTTCAATTTTTTCTATTTTTAGGGATGGTACAACACCGTTCTTTTGGCTGTTTGTGACTACAAATATAGATTCATCTACATAAATGTTGGGGCACCAGGAAGAAATAATGATTCCCATTTATACAAAAGTAGTCAGTTACCTAAGCTTCTTTCACATTTAAATATAGAGATCTTGAAAGACAAATTATAGATACAATAGTGCCACCTTTTTTTATTGGTGATTCTGCATTTCCATTATCAGTGAATTTAATGAAACCTTTTTCCAACAGCCAGTCACTGACACATACACAAAAATTTTGTCAGTTAAGTAGTGCTAGATCTGTGATTGAAAATGCATTTGGTCAACTGAAAGATCATTTTAGAATTGTATAAGAAAAATGGAATTTAATATAGAAAATTCTTGTCAGATTATACAAGCCTGCTGTACTTTGCATAATGTTTGTTTATGAATGACGAATTTGATTTAAACTGGCTAGACAGTGAACTATCTTGCACTCAGCTCATATCACAATGTATTATTGGCGACAGAGATTGTAATGCTTTTCAAATAAGAAAATAATAGCATCATTCCTGATACACTAATGAGTATATAGGTCAAAAATGATTAAGCATTTAATATTATCTACAGTATGTCTATGAAACTTGCATGTTTTATCATTCATTTATACATGTTAATAATGTTATGATGCATATTTACACAATGTAATTAATATGATAAATCAGTACATAACATTTTTTATCATTTCTTTTAATGTATATTCTTGTTTAATTAAAAATTTTTTGTTGTATTTTTATTAAATTTTCTCTTTCTTCAAAAAAATTATTATTGTGATTTGTTATCTATTGTAATAAAATCAAGAAAAACAAACTAGATTAGCAAATAAACTTGTGTTAATTTTATTTAAAATAAATCAAATTTTTTTAAACTAATTATTGTTCTAATTTATTTAGAACTTCAATCATTTGGGCTTGAATATGAATACTTTGTTCCCATAATATGGTTTGTTGTTGCAATGACTGCAGTATTTTTCTATCATACACTTCTGCTAAATCAATACTTCTCTTTTGTTGTTGTAACATTAATTTCATTACTTTCACTACTACTGTTTCATAATTAGAATTATGTTGTCTTCGTTGTCATCTTTACCTCAAAATATTTTCCTTTGCTGTTTTTGGAAGAGTTATTTTATCAATATAAAATTTGTTAAATATATCATGTTAGAAACATAAAGAAAAGATTAAAATAATGTTTTACCTAAAGTATTTTCTGAAGTTAACTTGTGAAAAGTCAAATAAAACATTAGGAGAGTGAGCTTCAGAAATAGGTGAAGTTGTTAGAGTTCTTGTTCAGTTAAAATTAAGTCATGGGTATTAATGGGTGTTGTTTGCTCCTCTGAATTCTGTGATTCTACTGGAATGTAATCTGTCATGATACTGAAATTTTAAGAATTTAAAAAATTTATTTCTGAAGTGGGGAAAAAAGATTATAAAAAACATCTTTTGTATTTTATTGTAACTGATAGTTCATAAAAACAAAATTTATTCATATAATAGACAAAATTTTTCATCATTTAGATATTTTAATTAAATTGCAAAATTTCAATTTTCATTGTTTTTGTATTGATATTTCATTCATTATAAGTACTTACCTGAACACTTTCTTGTATCTTTGCATAATCATTAATAGGCAAATTTCCAATGATACTATGAACTACATCCCAAAATTTCCAAACAGAGGGAGCACATCCACTGGTCATTTTAGCTTTTTCTTTCCTATAAAATATAAAATAGAACCAGCTTAATTTTTGTGATTTAAATTAAATTTTATAATATTCAAGTTACAAGTCAATTAAAAAACATGGAACTGTAATAAATTGAGAGAATATAAATTTTTCAATTGTATATAAAGAGAGAGATTGCAAAAATCCCGTTTGCTACACATCTACCTTTAAAAATAATATAAGTGATCGTAAGACAAAATATAGCAGCTTTATAACTTACCTGTATTCTTGTGCAAGATTTTGTACTTTTGTACAGATATCCTTGCTTGTTCTTTTAATGGAAACTTATCTTTTACTCATCTTTTCGTAGACCGTAGAATTACGTTTTTGTGATTGAAGGTCATTTAAGTATTCTTTCCAAACATCACAAAGCAATATAATTTCCTCATCAGACCAATTATTATTACATCTTTTGCTATTAGCAACGTGGTCATTAGTCAACACAGTTGATGAAGCATCCAAGTGATCTGCCATTTTAAATTTGTTTTCTTCCTGATGTAATGGACTGCGGAGAAAGCTTGTGATGTCAGTAATCAGGTAGAAAGGCAATTAAACAAGTTCTGGAAACTTGGTTAAGTTAACCACATTGTTTGCAGTTTAATCATGATTAGTAAATCAGATTTGCATTTACACGTATAAATTTAAACTCAAATATTTAATCACAATCAACTGTCCTGTGGAAATGTTAGCATTACAGTTAAAGAAAATTATTTCCTAATAAAAGGGATTAGTGTTATCCACAACTAATTTTTTTAACTCTGGTTTTAATCATTCACTAACTAAATAGCAGTCACTCCAGGTTCTATCACAGGTTGCAAATACTTGTGGAAGTCTACTGGACTGTATAGAATAGATATCAGGAGGTCTGGCTGAACCTCTCATAAATTTTTCAAGAAATATGTTCCTAATCTAGGGTCTTGATTTGAAAGCCAAAGCATTTTCACTCAATCTTATGCACTGTATAGCTTAATATATTGTTCATAGACCATATTCTGTATATAGTTTAGTGTTCATATAAAAAAAAAAATATGCTTATTTTCTATTACTATAAGTGTCCATCTCATTTTCTCTATTATGAAAGGAAATATAAGAAAATAGAACTTTATTCCATTTTGCTGTCTTTTAAAATTTTTAATTAGTTAAAAATGATGTTAAACTATCTGTTGCCCATTATGTTTGAGTTGTTTTATTATTTAAATTTTGCTAAAAATTTTAAAGTTCAGAAATGGTAAAAATGTTCAATAATTCTTTTTCTTCTGAATAAACACTTCAATAAAGTCGCTATTGGGAAATGTAACTTGTGACATGATTGTCCTTGCTTTCTCGTTGTGTTTTGATGTTTCATTACTATGAATCTAGCTTTTTAACCTGGCAGTGGTGTCATGTTTACCTGATGGTGTTAGGTTTTATGCAGCCTGTCAGTTTGAGTTTTTATTAAAAAATTTTCACTATTTTTAATCTAAATCATCTAACTGAATTAAAATTTTTATTTCTGACAAATCTCTACTCTCTAATGTGAAAAATATTTTTCTACATTATGTTGCTGTTTTTTAATAAATTGTAATTTGATATCTCCTTATCAAAATTATGTAAACAGATCACATTTCAGACAGACCTAAATTTTACCTGACATCAAAACAAATGTAGTTCCTGTTTCATTTGTAAACAGAGGTGGTTTTTGTAAGCTGAGGTAGTTCAAGGTCATTTGGACGTGGTACATCAGTGGGATGGCTTGCAAACAAGAGCAAAAAAGTATAACCTCCAGAAGCATTCTCCAATTTCAATGGCTATTAATTGCATATTATTTAAATTTAACCTCATATTTTAATTTTATCATGTTCACTGATATGTTTATATGCATATCTTGTAACAATTTCCAACCAAAAATAATTTTTTTTTGTTTTATGAATTTTTTTTTATTGGATGTATAATATGCAAATTATGAGGATAAACAGATTTAAAAATTCATTTTTTCATTACTGTTAATGATAACAAAGTAATTTGTTTTTTTTTTCTTAAAGAGAAAGGTTGAGGACATATTAAATACTATATGTTTTGATATTGGGATCAGAATTTATGATGTAAGGCTGTCATTTCCGTCTAGAAATAAACAATCATTTCTTCGAGTATTGTGTGTTTTTTTATCTTCTAACATTCATTTTTTAATTGTATAATTAAACATTAAACAATTTCTATTAGAAATTTTATGAAATCTTTAATAAATTTATTATCATAATTAAAAGATATAGCTGCATGCAATAATGTTAAATCATTATTCAAAATTTAATAGAACTTAAAAATCTGGAGTCAAATAAATATTTAAATTATATAAAAATAAGGAAATAAAAGTTTTTCTGAATAAATTTAATCTAATCACAAATTTAGTAGTTTGTTTACATGGCATAATGTGATGGCTGTAGAACAGCAACCTATTTTTAGAAATTATTAATTATGGAAATTACTAATTTGCATCAAGACAGATTTCTTGAAGGGACTGTCAGTCCACAAATTTTTTTATGGCTGATTTTAATGTTTTGTAAAATGTAATGAATGCATTGGGAAGGGCCTAGTGATTTAGGAAAATTTTAATTTTTTGAAATTTTTCAAAAAAAATTTTCAGTCTAACTTCCGAGTTTGTGAAGTGTGGATTTGTAGCCCATTGAAACTACTGCCAGTTTTAAGTGCCTTTTATTCCAGTTGGGAACTGGATTGGGAAAGTTTTAAAAATTATTTATTTGAATGATGATGATAACTCTTGAAATTTGTGGGTGATGTGGTTTTTGTGGTTGACTTATATTGAGTTTTGAATCTTTATTATTTTTTAGAAACTGAACTAAAGAAGTTTCTTTTTATATGATAATCTATGGTAATAAAAATTAATGATTGAAAATTAATTTAGATTTCTAAAAGAAATTTTATCATAAAAATGGAATCAATTTTGTGTAATTAGAAGAGATATACATTTTTGAATAGTAAGTTTTATTATTACACAAATTGTTTAATTTCCAATATAATTAGAATATCTAATTATTCAACTTAGTTTTCTAACATTTCTAATAATTTAGTTGGTCATATGCATGCTTCTGACTTTCATTCCTTTCTCAAACATAAGTGTAGAACCTATGGACGACTTGACAAGTCGTCCATAGGTTCCACACTTGTTGACCTATTAGCAGTATGTCGACATGAGTAAGGATAGGTAATGAGACTTTGATACTAATAATATAGAGACTGTTTGATGATAACTTCCTTTATTAGAGTGGAGGGGAGAGAGAGACAGAGAATGTGTGTTTACAGAAGTGAGCCAACAATCATTTTGGAAGGATAAATACCTTTTTAGTGTGTGAAGATGATATGTCATATGAAGAGGATTTTTGGTGCTGTTCCTTCTGAATTGCACTGGAGTTTCGAACAAAGTATTCTTGAATAATCATTAGTTTGCATTCTTTTCCCTTATTTTTGCAGTAAAAGGACTATTTCTCCTTCTTTTTTGCCTTTATGCATATGGCTTTGTGAATGGGAGCAATTCACAGCTCCTATTTTCATAAAATTTTTTGTTTGAAGGAATAGTATGCTGCACTTAGTTCTCAATTGTTCCTTCCCTCTGAAGTTCTGCAACAGAATCCCTGAAGATATAGATAATGAGCATATGATCTTTGTCCTGAGAACAGTTTTTTCTCTCCCATCCTTTTCTTCGACTCTCCTCATCTAAACTTCTCTCTCTGTCAAACTAAGTTCCAGCATACACTGTCCTATTGTTTCACTGGAGTCAAGACAAGACACACAAACAAACAAACACGCACACGCACGCACGCACGCACACCTTTGTCAGTTTCCTCTTACCAGGGAAAAATTCATCCTTTGGGGAAAGATAACATCATGAATGTTTTCCTTTTTCTTCATCTTTTCTGAGTTTGTTTTGGTGACACCTGCATGTAATATTACTGTTTGATAATTATTTTCATTCATTATTATTTTTATCATCAAGGACAAGATTCTCTGGGCTGAGATAAATATTTAATCATTTGTTTACTCTAAGGTATCACTCTTCAAATTCCTTTTTTTTTTTTTTTTAAATGACATTCCACATCTGACCCAAATTGTTCTCCACATCAGAAACTTGAATTTTTTTAATTTTATTCTGCAGGAAATTCTTTATTCTCATTTAATTCTTTCTTTGTAATTTTATGGAACATGCATTGTTTTCTTTAAATTCTCATGAAAAAGAAATAGATTTGATTGTTTAGTTTGATTCCAGTAATGTCATAAGTGTTAATATAAAAGATTGTATTTATCTGATCATTTGTGAAATGAAAACAGCTTTTTAATATACTTTCAAATAAATCGTACCTTTCTCAAATATAGTAATTTTACTTATATTTTAAATATAGGAAAAAATATATATATGTATATATTTATTAAGACTCATATGAATTGATTTTTGCCTGATAGCAACAATCAAATGTTCATATATCTTTAAAATGTTTGATAATATTTAAAATATTCAACTTTGGATAATATCAAGTCATTTCATAAGTGTATGGTATTTTCATCAGTTTTGAGTGTTTTAGCTAGTCTCAACAAACTTAATCAAGTTTAAAGAGATTAAGTATAAATGTAATGCTTTTAACATCTATTTGTTGAGCCATTTTTCAATTTTTTTATCCTTAATAAAAATGAATGTTGTTGAATACAAGAAATGTGCTTTAATTTTTTGTTTTTAACTGACAAAAATATAAATGCTGCAAAAAGTAAATACTGTGTGTGTGATCAAAATGTTAATGTAAAAATTGCACAAAAGTGATTTAAAGATTTAAGAATAAAAATTGAAGTATGGAAGACAGGCCACATTCCACACATTGAATTTAATAACAATACTCTTTCTACTTTTGCTGAAGCAGAATCTTATTTTATGATAGATGAAATTGCAGAACACCTAAATTTTTCTCATGATGCCATTTATTATTACCTATAGCAAATAGAAAGTGTCTAAGTTTAGAAAGTGGGTGTCTCACAAGCTATCTATAACTAATCTATAGTAATGCTTATGCACTATAAGCGTTACTTCAGATCTGTTACATTAAGCACTTAAGTAACATTAGACAAAAATTGAATCCTCTACTTGTATAATGTTTCAAGAAAAAGATAGTGGAGAAATTTGGAAAAGCAGCCAAAACTAATAGCAAAGAGGTGGATCATATTAAAAAAAAACTAGTAACTAAAAACTGATAGCTCAAAATTGCAGAAATTAAAACACTAATATTTTCAACCTTCCTTTGGGAGCCATTATCAGTTTTAAGACTGAGGATGGCTCAAAAGGAGAGTCAGAAACATTAATCAAATGGTGTTTTAACTTGTGCAGTCTTAAACATTTTTTTTTTTTTTTTTTCAGTTATATAAAAATAGAAGAATGCAAAGAAACATTTAAAAATTTAATGGGGTAAATTTGGTGGTGTTTTGAATTACTACAACCTGTTTGTTATAAGCAGCTAACCCACTTAAACACAAAGTTGCATTTAGTCAATAGAGGGAAAAATAATCTTATTTCACTACAATGTAAAACTATATTCTGCCCAGGTCACGCTATAGAAACTTAAGGATTTTCCCATTTAAAGTCCTGGTAAGTCATGGCTCACCTACCATACTCTCCTGATTGTGTCCCAATTGATTTTTTTTCTTAGCTTATAATATTTTTTGAAAAGAAAAATTTGAAGATAAAGTGGAAATTTATAAAGTACTATTAAATTATTTTTGCGTTAAAACCAAATCCTCTTCTGAACGAATTAAAAATTGCTCAGAGCAGCAAATCATTATTAATGATAACAGTGAATATACAATTGTTTAAATAACTTTTGAATTTCATAATTTTGTCTTTTAAAATGTGCATGGACTTATGGACTGATCTGATACAGAATCCTGAATCAACTAATTCGTATTTGTTCAATCATTTTAGTATATAATGCAGAGCTGTCCAAAAGGCAGCCTGCCAAGCCATTTTTTGCGGCCCGCGAGGCTTTCGAGAATTGATATAATATTACTTTTTAAGGTTTTTTTTACTTTTATTTATTATTTTTTTTGAGATTAATAAAAAGAATCCTAAAATTGAATTATATTAACTCAATTAATTTTTCTTATTTATTAGTATAATTATTTA